>JADLZN010006376.1:0-95685 GCA_018155175.1 Sinocyclocheilus anophthalmus
CTGACAGATGCAAACCTGAACTATTACACCACGGTTACACGAGTATTTATTAATATACCGTCACTTAGTAACGTTACCCGCTACAGTTACTATTTACAACGTGTGTATTCTTTCTAGTTGTTTTGCATTTAATTATTTGGATTTTAGGACATTCTTAGTTTCTTTGATTTGCTCTGCACAGCCGGTCTGGCTGGAGTTAGTCTCAAATAACCAAACTAACCTGGTTTAGCAGAACTAAGGAAAGCAGGCCGGTTAAACGAGAAAAAACCGTCAAAACCTCAAGACACTTAACTTACCGATCCACTTCTGAATCACTATCGTCCCCAAAATTACTCATGATGGTGGTTAGAAACGCCTTACAAACCAATTACAGCACAGCTTCTACCTAAGAAACATAAAAAACATAAAAAGTTCACTTTTATCGCATAACAAGGAAATTCGTGGCCTCAAAAAAAAAAATATTTGAGCTATCAATATCTTAAGCGACAAAAACTTACCCAAAACATTTAGGAAGCGCTCTAGCATTAAACTGGCTTTATTTAAAGTCGGTTCGATGAATGTGGTTTTTAAAAACAAAACAAAAATAAGCCTAAACCGTCCACAGAAATGTCATCCGTTGAAGCCACGGCCTGACTGACTGCTCTTCCGCGTTTCCGGTCACGTCATCTTTACTTTCGGTTTCTGCAACAAATGGGAAAAGACGGCGCAATGTTGCAACGCATTATATTTCTCCAATGGGTTTTTTTTTTTACTATTTGCAAATAAAAAAAATTATACATTTCTGGTTTCTTTATCGCAATAAAGAAAGCCTTGCATAATGTACAATTTGCAGCATGATAGGATCAACCTTACTGTGGAAAAAAAATAGTTTGCCATGTATAATTATGCATGAAAATGCACGATAAAAGTAATAAATATATAAAAATAAATACAAAGGAAAAAAAAAATCTAAAACTAAATGTGTAAATGAAAAAGTAAATAAAAATATATTAAAATGGGAAAACTGAATGCACTTGTAAAACATTATCTGCATAGAAACTAAACCTCTGCTTTTTAAATTTTTATTAAATGATGGTCAACAGTAAATACGAAACATTCAAACACACTACTACGAAGTACATTACAAAAATCTTTTATTTTTAATACATTATTCCAAAACACACCTTCCATCAATTTACAAAGTGAACAGAAAAAAAACTAACAAATTATAGATAAAAATAAATCCAGGTTTTGTCCACAAATGATCCTGGACGAGAAAGAAATCAACTGTGGAGAAAGACATGAGTTTCAAAAAAATTCATGAAATGCAATTAAAGTGTATTGCCACATAACAAGCAGATACATACAGTCAGGAAAGATGATCAGTCCGTCTACTGCTCTCCCTAAACACACACAAAACACTAATTTAACCTAGAAATTGTGCACCATGCATTAGTCTAATACTACTCAAACTCCCAGCTCAAGTGAAGTTTGGTTCATGATTACAGCAATTTGTTAGCAACACCGATACGTCAGATTCGAGTTCAAACACACCTTTGTAAAAAAGGTGTAACTGGTACTTAATGTATCAATTAATAAGACTGAGTTTGATACTTAGCGAGTCTCTGCGGTCTGAAAGAGTTTCCTGATGCAAATCTTAAAGCTTCCCTTTGATCTTTGCTGAATTCGGGTCGATGATAAGAACCAGTTTGAGTCAGTGTCACTTTATGAATGGAAAGGACTAGGCCGAAGATAGGCCTGGCACAAATGCTTTGGTATCCTGAAGCGTTTTTTCTCACATCTTCATCTTTGCTTCTGACCGAACCACCGACTGGGCGGGTCTCTTGAAGTGTGGCCTTTTAAGCCTGCAGAGATTCACGCCTCTCAAAATGGGCTTGCCCAATGAGAAGTCCGATCTCAGTGGGAGTTTTGGCGTTTTTTATGGCCCTTGGGTGTCCCCCCCCCCTCCCCTAAGCAGTTATTTTGCATATGTAATTCACGTGGTGTTGATGCAGAAAAATTAGTACTGATTCGTAGAACATCATAAGTTGCAGAGGTATCAGCATGTATATGCACTCTCATAGATCATCCAAGACGATTCATAGCTACTAGACATGTAGAAAGTTACTTCTATGAATGAGTGGGCTCCACAGACTGTAAGTACGTTTTTTTATATTTAAAGAATTTGCAACTGACGATTCAAACGCAAGTTTTTGGGCAGTAGAGTAGCACTTGTTTGTTTGTCATTTCTCCGATCACAAAATGCAGACATGGTTTTATGTTTACACAGCGCGATGCAACGCAACGCGGAAAAGACGTATAATTCCTTATATCCTACTTATATCCCACTGTAATTGGTTTTAATGTTTTTGTCTCGTCACTCTGGCCCGGGACAAGGCATCACAGTATGGTAGGGGCGTAACATTTTTCCGTCACACGCTTGAGGTATTCAATCACAATGCACTGGATAGCTGGCATATTAGAGCACACCTCGCTTTTCAGACCGAGAGCTTTGTAAAATCGCGAAAGCGTTTTCAGAAAGGCGGGGCATAGAGGAGAAACAATAATGTACAGTATGTGGAAAATAATGTGTTTTTTGAACCTTAAACCACATAAACACATTTCATTACACCAAATACACAAAATAATGTTCTTTTTAGCAGCATCATATGACCCCTTTAATAAATGCACTGTAACTAAACCCATTAGATTTTAGCCGACTGAATTTACAGTAAATTTAGTCTACTAAAATCTTAAGATATTTAGTCGACTAAAACTAGACTAAAACTAAAAACAATTCAGATGACTAAAATATGACTAAAACTAAATGGCATTTTAGTCAAAAGACTATGACTAAAACTAAATCAAAATTTGCTGTCAAAATTAACACTGATGTACACAATGCAGCTAGATAAAATTTACACTTCTTGACAACTGAATTTCAGTGAAATTCTTGTACAGCAGAAGTGAAATTTAAATGACAATAAAACAGGGTTGTGTACCATACAGAGTTTACTTGAGAAAACCTTAATCTATTTCCTGAATCTAAATTGAAGTTGAATAGAGGTAGCAAACAAGATGCAGAATTGCAATTCGGATATGAAGAAGTAGAATTAAAGTAAATTGAAATTCAGATACATTAATATTAATATAAACATTTCCAAGCTAGAAAAGCAGTTTGTGGAGACTTATTTGAAGGCATTGAAAGCGGTTTTAAAAGCCTTGTTGATAAAAAGTCTACATTAGGGGTCTACCGATATATGTTTTTCAAGGCCGATACCGATATCGATTATTACAGATCAAGTAGACCGATAACCAATATTTTGAACCGATATATATGTCTGGTGTGAAAAAGAAAATTAATGTCAAAATTAAGAATAACAAGGGCTCTGACAAAAACTGCATTCCCTGGTGTTAGTTAAGTGTAGTACTCCCACAGTAAACTCTTTATTTTAAAGAGTTAAAAACTTTATTTTTTGGCAAACAAAGGAGATTTACAATTAAAATTAAAACATGGAAGAAATAGTGTATTGTGTGATTATTCTTTTAAACAAAATTTGTAATAATTGTTCTAGTATCAGGGGTTAAAGCAAAAAAAAATATTTTGACTGAAAATTTTTCTTCGACCAAATCCCATTCCTCAGCCATACCTGTCACACACTCAGTTTAAGAGCAGTTTTTTACTTCTTGTAATCAGGAGCGCTTGTCCACTTAATAAAAATGTTTTTGGAGCACCTTCTGATCAATAATCAAACATTTTGATCAAAAATTAGCCTTCCTAATATGAGGTGAAGTGATTTACAGGGGCATTTTCTTTTTACCTTTGTAATGGCATCATTTTCATCTGTCAAATTAAAACATTTTTTTTCTTATTTTTTTTTTTTTTTTATTTTTTTTTATTATTTTTTTTGTTTTTTTTTTTTTAAAAATTTTTTTTAAAAAAAAAAAAAAAAGTTATCAATCAGAATGAAATTAGTTATTAATAAAATAATTTGTACTACAGAGGTGGCACAGAGGAACACAAAAGTGGCTTGTAGGTACAATTTCAGACGTTCAATGAGGCGCAAAGGTGGCATGAGTGCAATTAAATTCATAAATTCATGTGGCGATTAATGTTTTAAATATAACATTTTTAATACAGAAATATTAAATTATTTAAACGACTGCAATTATACCTAAAAATGAAACTGAAACCACCAGCAGTTGGCGGCAAGTCACTGATTTTATCACTGAATCATTCATTCAATTGATTCGTTTGAATGGCTGATTCATTCAGGAATGAAGCAAGTGACTGTCTTTATGAATGGGTAATCATGAATCACTGACTCACTAAATTCATTAAAAAATGCACTTTCATTCAGGAATGAAACACCGCTGTTCGCTTTTTGAGATGTGAAGTGGCTGAGCTGTTACTATATTTGGAACAACTTTCATTGATGAAATAGAGCAAAATCAGGCAGTATTTGTTTATTGAACTGTTGTATTAAATAAATATCACATTTGCAAACTCCCTTAAAAATCATTAAAAGATGTCACTCATCTTAGTTCATCGCGATCTGTGGGTGCTCAGAAAATGAGAGTTCTCAAGACCAAAGCACACGTGTGCAAATGATGAATTCCGTCATCTGTCATCGCGTTATAAGCGAGGAACCTGTGGGAATGAGTAGAATTATTATTAATTGCTGCAATCCCGCGCCGAAATTCAGGTTCTGCTCTGTGTTCTCTGCTAATAACTTGACTGTGAATGATGCAAGCGGCGTTATGTTGTCTGTGAGAAGCTGCAG
Source organism: Sinocyclocheilus anophthalmus (assembly GCA_018155175.1). Taxonomy (NCBI): domain Eukaryota; kingdom Metazoa; phylum Chordata; class Actinopteri; order Cypriniformes; family Cyprinidae; genus Sinocyclocheilus; species Sinocyclocheilus anophthalmus. The sequence goes on from JADLZN010006376.1 coordinate 4,764, forward strand.
CTGTGGCGGGGATGGTTTTTGGTGTGCCGGCAGAACAACAACATGCACTACATGTTTCTTTTCCCCTTATTTTTTCTAATTGACGGAAATCCGTCGTAGCGACTGAAAACTTTCATCCCTGAGTAGTATTATGTATATCATACTGCACCACTGTAATATATTTCTGATAATTTCTTTAAGCTAACCCAAACTTATATTTTGACGGGTTGCCGTGAGGAACTTGTTTCTGTAGGTCTATGTAAGTGATATGAAGATAGTTTTACTCCAATGAAACTGTCAAATGCGCATGAAGTGACTCTTAGAGGGAGTCAAAGCAGTTCTGTAGATGTTGTTCATGTATTTATGTCCTATTTAGTGAGAAGGCAGAACATCTGGGATTCATATTTAAAAGTTTTTGTCGGCTATAGTTACAGATACTATCCTTAGGCATGGGCCGATTACCGGTTTCAAGGTATACCGCGATTTTAAAAATGTCATGGTTTCAAAACTGCTAATATTTTCCGTTATAGCGTTCCTGCGGTTTTTCATGTCTCCTCAAAGACTGAAATTGTAGGAATCCCTCAGGTTGAGTGCACTGTAGAGAGTAACACGACCCCTCCCCCCTGTTGGTGCGAGCAGTCAGTCACGTTTCCTCAATATTCTGTATGTTGCTCAAAAACAAAATATATTGTGTCAGCGGATATTGTGTTTTTTTTTGTTTTTTTCCCCGTCCTTTAAAATGAACACATTTTAGAGCCGTACGACAATACCGTGAAACTGAATATTTTTGCTTAGGTTATCATACCTCAAAATCTCTACCGTCCCATGCCTATATTATTATACGCTATTTAAGTGTACTGACCTACTTGTGATTAATTCATCCAAACTTTGACAAATTCCGTGACATTCCGCGTCATATAGTAAATTCCATTTATATGACTGGATTCTGCGATTCTGTCCGCGTTTTCCGCATCGCGGAAATCATAGATAATATTGAGGTGTTTTGCAACTTCAATGTAATGTTAGTGGATTGTGATTTATTGCAACTTAAGCAACGCCTGCTGCTGCCTTACCTTTTAGAGACAACTGATGCGTGATCACTGAACCAGTTAGCAAGCGCTTTCGGAGTGAGAGTGAATTCCGCATTGATTGGTCGGGGGGGGGGCTCATGACGCCCACAAATAGGTGTACCGAACCGATTACCGAAACCCGGTACCAATATGGCACCGGTACCTATGCAATCGGTATGTACTAGAACTGAATCAGAACGCAGATTTCGGTGCCATGCCTGAGCGATCGATTGAAATATTTGTCCTCTGGTTCTCCGAAATGGACGTAAGAAACATCATCACTGGCACCGCACATGAAAAAAAATATCCTGACTGAGAAAATCACATGAACTCAAGTCGGAAAGCTCTAATAATACAAATAACACAAATCTTTGTAGTAACACAAGTGTTCATGCTGTTTTCACATTCCGACTTAAAAGCACTACTCGGGAAACGAGAGAATCCGAGGAGCGCGTGAATGCAGTAATTACACTTGCTCTGATGACAGCAGGTAGCCTTCCGTTAACTAAGTTAAACATGCTTAAATTAAAACGCCTAAAGCTAAACTTCCCTTGTATTCACATTTCTAAACCTGTTGTCCAACAAAAGAGAACATTTTAACCGGATGCAGTGTATTTAAATATTTTTGAATGAGCGTTTGCTCTGTTTACTTTCACTTTCTATTTCACAATCACACACACTCTGTGTAAAGGGAGCACATCTTACAAGATCAGATATTTGTCAATGAGCTCAGGATCTGTTGAGCAGCAAATACTCCAGCATGGTCTTGTCAGTCATCTCTCCTTATTCTCGACCTGTGATCAGTCAAAACTGACTCCTGCAGCTCTTGTCAGTAGCCCCTCACTACAGAACAAAGATCCAGGGGGCGGGTTGGATCCACATCTAGGGGGTGGGGATTAGTAGGTTTAGGGGTGGAGTTGGGTGGGTTTAGGGATCAGGGGGTGGAGACGGATAGGTTTAGGTATATGTAAGATGGGAGGAGTTGGATCTGGATCTTAACTCGCCCCCTGGATCTTGTGTTCTGCAGTGAGGACCATCTCGCTCTTGTTGGATGCAGGGTTGCCAAGTCTGGGTTTTTTCCACAGAATTGGGCTACTTTTAAACTGTTGCCATGGGTTGATTTTCCCAAGTGGGTTAAAAGTTTGAAATATTGCATAAATTACATTTGACTGAAATGCTTGTATTGAAACATTTTGCATTCTACCTATGATAAACTTTCATGGACTTCTACATTAACTGTTCCCTCCTGGTGGAATGACCTGCCAAAATCAATCCAAGCAGCTGAGTCCTTAATATTTTCAAGAAACGACTGAAAACATCTCTTTCATCTTCATTTGACCATCTAACTCTAGCACTCTCTATTCTAATGCTACTTCTAATTTTATCTGCTTGTTTTTTTTATTTAAAAACTTGACCCTCTAACACTTGCACTCTCTAATCTATTTCTATTATAACTACTTGTTTTCGTGTTATTCAAAAATGACCTTCTAACACTAGTATTCTCTATTCTTTCTCTATTCTTTCCACTTATTTTCTTTTTATTTATTATAAATAATGACTTTCTAACACTAGCATTATCTGTTCTTTTTTCTGTTCTATTGAATTGTTTTATTTTTTTATTTAAAAATGACCCTCTAACACTAGAATTCCCTATTCTTTTTCTATTCTATCTACATGTTTTCTTTTTATTTATTATAAAATAAGCAACAAAAAAAACTTGCTACGCATACTGTTAGGTGAAGCCCCGCCCACGAACCCCGCCCCCTACTGTCCTTTTTTTTGGAAAACTAAAATATGGTCACCCTATTACAAATATACTTAATTATTATGAAAATACCAGAGATAGCTTAAATAATACAGATAAACTATATTGTCGCAGTCGAGAGTTTATTGTCGTTGTTTTATCATTCAAAACGTTTATAATGTTCTGTTTACTCAGTTACAGCTAAAATAACCATGTATTTGTCCATATAAGGGATTTCCTGGAGGGTCATGTGTTCCTCTGGCGTCCAGTATGAATGAAAAAGACATCGTGTTTATAGTGCTAATGGCCAATCCATAATTTTTTGGGGAATTTTTTTAAAATGTATTTAATAAGTATTGGTTCAGGCACCGTTTAGGCACCGGTACTGTTTTAAAAGTATCGATTTGGCACTGGTATAAAAAAACCCCCAAACGATACCCAAACCTACCAACAAATCAGATGGGCGGTGATTGCTTTAGGCCACAGAGTGGTGAGTTCTGACAGACATCAGAGCCAAATAGCGCGTTTCAAAATTAATTTATTTTATCGGCGAATCGGTTTTGAAAATGACTGATACCGATAATCATAAAAATGCTTAATTTCGGCACCGATAATTGGTCGACCCCTAGTCTATAGTTGTAAGGCCCAGCTTGGAAGAGCTCTCCCTGATTGCAATGACTCTCCCAACCTCTAGTTGGCACTAACTAGTAACACTCCCCATCATTTTGCTTACACTGGTTCTATGCAATAACACTCCTAGCCACTAGGTGGCCCTAGCTTCTGTTGATAGATAACATCACTACTCATTAGGACTTGAATGCCCCCAGCCGTGTGTCTTTACCCGATTAATGTTGGCCATTTTAAGCGTGCCCCATTTGCTCTCCTGTGTTCAGTCTTGAGCCTACTACGCCTGTGTTTCCTCACCACCTAAGCTAGTTTATTGAGATTTTGGATTTTGTCTTTTGCTCATCTTTTATTTCTTGCATTTTTCTATGGAAGCACGGCTTCCCTTTTGTTGTACGTTTGAACTTGGACTGCTCCAGTAAAACTTTTGTTCAATTATCTAAGTCTCTCTGTTATGCCTCTGCCCTTGGATCCCTCTGTTGACTGTCATCCACTATAGCACAGTGGTAGAGGAGACAGCTCGGTTGCCTAGCGGACCCGAGTTCGATTCCCGCCTCAGACACCCATCACAGCAAGACTGAACCATGGAAGTGGACCCAGCAGTGGATGCTGTCCCTGTCTCTAGTGTGGATCGTATTCTAGCGGCTCTGTCTGGTCAAGCCGCCACCATTCACAGACATGAACAGATCCTAGCTGAGGTACTGCAGCGCCTGAGTGAGCAGGCTAGGCCTCAAGCCTCCCCGGTATTAACCACTCCATCCGTTCCAGCTGAAGGGTCCACACCCCTGTTCTCCGGGCCTCTACCTGAGCCAAGACTGCCGGCACCCGAGAGGTATGATGGGAACCCTGAGAGGTGTCGGGGCTTTATCACTCAGTGCACTTTGACATTTGGTTTACAACCTAACAGCTTCCCCACAGTGAACAGCAAGGTGGCATGGACGGCTCTGTGGGAGCAGCATTCCCCACTTACTGACGATTGTGACCTATTTGTTGCAGAGATGAGGAGGGTCTTCCATCACCCTACCGGTGGGGGAGAGGTTGACCACAGGCTGCTTCAGATTTCTCAAGGGACCAGGAGTGTGGCAGACTTCGCAATTGAGTTCCGCACCCTAGCCTCGGAGAGCGGGTGGGACCAATGAGCTCTGAGAGCGACGTTTCGCCATGCATTCGCCATGCCTATCCCCTGAGCTCAAGGATGAACTGGCCTTCCGGGATCTGGCTCCGGACTTGGAGTCCCTTATCGACATGGCGATCAGAGTGGACAACCGCATTCGAGAGCGCAGACGGGAACGCCGTGGAGAAGTTCAGCTGTCTGAGCCCCACTCTTCTGGGTGGGCTCCGGATTCCTTCCCCCATCTCTTGAATTTCGAGGAACCCATGGAGTTGGGAAGGGCCAGACTGTCACAGGCTGAAAGAGAATGGTGCATGAGGGAGAGATGCTGCCTGTATTGTGGTAAGCTCGACCACTTCAGAGTTAACTGCCCAGAGTTGATGGGAAAAGACAACTCTCGTCCAAGAAGAGGGGGGGCTGGGACGAGAGTAACCACCGTTCCCCAACCAGCAGCTTCTGGGGTGTCACTCAAGGTATCACTGGAGTGGGGTAACCAACATCACAGGCTCCTGGCTTTCCTTGATTCAGGGGCTGCGGGGAATTTTATGGACTTTACTTTGGCCAGACAACTAGGGATTCAGTTTATCTTCCTTCAAGAACCCCTGACCATAACGGCACTGGACGGGAGACCCCTGGGCTCCGGTCAGGTGGGACAGTGCACTATACCCCTCCATCTCCAGAGTGGTCGTCATAGGGAGAGGATACAGTTCTTCTTAATCCATTCACCAGAGTTCCCTTTAATTCTTGGTTTCCCCTGGCTATCCCTTCACAATCCCCATATAGACTGGACAGCCAGGGTAGTGATTGACTGGGGTACGAATTGTGGTATTTCGGGTCGCTCCCTCTGTTGGTTTTCCGAGTTGCTGGCAACACCTTCGGACCCTAGACCAACCACTCCCGAGTTGCTGTCCGTTCTTCACAGACCATCAGTCCAAACCACAGAGCTGCTAACTATCCCCGAGCTTAGACCTGTCTCTTCTGAAGTCCCAGTGCTGCCTCCTGAGCTATCTCGAGTCCCCTTAGAATATGCAGACCTCTGTGAAGTTTTTAGCAAGACCCGCGCAGCCTCTTTGCCACCCCACAGACCATATGACTGTGCTATTGATCTGCTACCAGAGACCTACCCTCCTCGAGGGAGGCTTTATTCCCTCTCCGCCCCAGAGAGAACTGCCATGGAGGAGTATATCAATGATGCTCTCAACAGTGGGTTCATCCGGCCAGCTACGTCACCGGCAGGGGCTGGTTTCTTCTTTGTGGGAAAGAAGGATGGTGGGCTTCGGCCGTGTATTGATTACCGGGGCCTTAATCGCATCACGGTCAAGAACCGCTACCCTCTCCCACTAATGACCACAGCCTTTGAACTCCTTCAAGGGGCGGCCATCTTCACTAAATTGGACCTTCGGAACGCCTACCACCTTGTCCGAATACGAGAAGGGGATGAGTGGAAGACGGCCTTCAATACTCCCAAGGGGCACTACGAGTATCAGGTAATGCCCTTTGGGCTAGTCAATGCTCCCGCGGTGTTCCAGGCGCTTATTAATGATGTGCTACGAGAGATGTTAGACAAGTTCGTATATGTATATCTTGATGACATCCTAATCTTCTCTCGATGCTATCAAGAGCACGTCCAACATGTCTGAAGCGTACTCTCCCAGCTATTGAGGAACGGCCTTTTTGTCAAGCTGGAGAAGAGTGAATTTCATGTTCCCACTGTCTCTTTCCTCGGGTTCATTGTTTCTAGTGGCAACGTTCAGATGGATCCTGGCAAGATCCAGGCTGTACTGGATTGGCCCCAACCAGGCTCCGTTAAGGAGGTTCAACGCTTTCTGGGGTTTGCAAACTTTTATAGGCGGTTCATCAGAGGCTTTAGTGCTATAGCCGAACCCCTGACCACTCTCACCAAGAAGACAGCAGGTCCCTTTAGGTGGACTGAGAGGGCTAACCTGGCATTCGACCGACTCAAGCAGCTCTTTACGTCTGCACCCATCTTGACTCTCCCAGATCCCGAGTTACCCTTTGTAGTCGAGGTGGATGCTTCGAGTGTGGGGGTAGGGGGAGTCTTATCACAGAGAGCAGGGAGTGATCACCAACTTCATCCTTGTGCGTTCTTCTCTCTGCGACTTTCCCCAGCCGAGAGGAATTATGATATCGGTAACCGGGAGCTGTTAGCGGTGAAGTTGGCGCTAGAGGAGTGGAGACCGTGGCTGGAGGGGGCCAAACACCCATTCCTCATCTGGACGGATCACAGGAACCTCACCTATATTCGGGAGGCCAAGAGATTGTGCCCACGTCAGGCGCGCTGGGCCCTCTTCTTTAACCGCTTTGATTTTACCCTCTCATACCGCTCAGGGTCTAAGAATTTTAAAGCCTGATGCTCTCTCAAGACTGTTTGATCCACCAGAGATGGAGGGCAGACCCGAACCAATCCTACCTAGTTCCAGAGTGGTGGCATCGATCCAGTGGGGAGTTGAGACCGCAGTGAGGAAGGCCCAACGGCGAGATCCTAATCCAGGTAACGGACCTCCGGGTCGTCTATTTGTGCCTAACTCCATGTCTGATGTGTTACAGTGGGGTCATGCTTCTCTGTCTTCGGGCCATCCTGGGAGCACGAGATCATTGAAACTCATTCAAAGAAGGTTTTGGTGGCCCAACATGCAGCGGGACGTTCGGGCTTTTGTTGCTGCCTGCAATGTGTGTGCCCAGGACCCACCCTTATGGCTTACTGCACTCACTACCCATCCCTACACGCCCCTGGTCCCACATATCATTGGACTTCGTAACTGGTCTACCAAGCTCTCAAGGTAACACTGTAATTCTGGTGGTGGTAGACCGATTTTCCAAGGCTTGTCATCTCATACCATTGCCCAAGATTCCCACAGCAGGTCAGACAGCGGAGTTGCTAATGCAGCACGTCTTCAGAATCCATGGCTTTCCCCAGGATATGGTGTCCGACCGAGGATCTCAGTTCACCTCCCGGTTCTGGAAGTCGTTCGGGCGTCTGATTGGGGCATCCATTAGCCTGTCCTCTGGTTTTCACCCCCAATCGAATGGACAGACAGAGAGGGTCAACCAGGAGCTTGAGAAGACTCTCAGATGCTTGGTGTCCAACAACCAGGTGGCTTGGAGCTCTCTTAATCTGGGTGGAATTTGCACATAACGCACTACACCATTCTTCTTTGGGCATGTCCCCTTTTGAATGCCAGTTTGGTTTCCCCCCCCCTCTATTCCCTGAACAGGATTCCGAGGTCCGTGTGCCAGCTGCGGCTTGACTGGTTCAGAGGTGTCGACGGGCATGGCGGAGAGCATGAGTAGCCCTACGGAAGGCCGCTCAACAGCAACGGAAGTATGCTAACCAGCGCCGTAGACTGGGACCATCACTCAGACCAGGACCGAGAGTGTTGCTGTCTACCAGGGATCTCCCACTGCACGTAGAGTCACGGAAGTTGGCACCTCGCTTCATCGGACCCTTGAAGGTCCTCAAGAGAATCAACCCAGTGTCTTACTGGCTTCTGCTACCCAGGTCCATGCGCATTCACCCCACCTTTCATGTCTCACGGTTAAAGCCTGTTGTCTATTCTCCTTTTTCCCCAGTTAAGAGGCCCCCTCCAGTTCCTCGCATCATTGGGGGTCAACCAGCCTACACAGTGCACCGACTACTGGACTCTCGCCAGGTCCGGGGGAGAACCCAGTATCTGGTGGATTGGGAAGGTTATCGCCCAGAGGAGCGGTCTTGGGTGCCGGCTCGAGATATTCTTGACCCAGGTCTCATCAGAGAATATCGCCGCCGGGGACAACAATGCAACTAAAGGAACGTCAGGAGCCGTCCTTGAGGGAGGGGCTCCTGTAAGGCCCAGCTTGGAAGAGCTCTCCCTGATTGCAATGACTCTCCCAACCTCTAGTTGGCACTAACTAGTAACACTCCCCATCATTTTGCTTACACTGGTTCTATGCAATAACACTCCTAGCCACTAGGTGGCCCTAGCTTCTGTTGATAGATAACATCACTACTCATTAGGACTTGAATGCCCCCAGCCGTGTGTCTTTACCCAATTAATGTTGGCTTATTTAAGCATGCCCCATTTGCTCTCCTGTGTTCAGTCTTGAGCCTACTACACCTGTGTTTCCTCACCACCTGAGCTAGTTTATTGAGATTTTGGATTTTGTCTTTTGCTCATCTTTTATTTCTTGCATTTTTCTATGGAAGCATGGCTTCCCTTTTGTTGTACGTTTGAACTTGGACTGCTCCAGTAAAACTTTTGTTCAATTATCTAAGTTTCTCTGTTATGCCTCTGCCCTTGGATCCCTCTGTTGACTGTCATCCACTATAGCACAGTGGTAGAGGAGACAGCTTGGTTGCCTAGCGGACCCGAGTTCGAATCCCACCTCAGACACCCATCACAATAGTATAAATATCACTGGATGAGCCATGTTTGAAATGGTTGTAAAATATTTTATATAAATATTAAAGACTTGTAGATAATAATTTAATAACATAAATACTTTGTATAAAAGAGTATAAAATATTTATTAGATGCATTCTTTGTGGCAAGTTGTGAAGTTACTGTTATAATTGTAAAAACAACAAAAGATTCAAACCTTGGAATCTCTGAGCTGATGATGATGAATGTTATCCCAAAAATGTATAAACATTTCTAAAACCATTTTCTGTTTAGAAGTAAGTTTATTTAGGACCAAACAGATCGACACATTTAAAGCCACAGTCTCTCGGATGTTCGCTTGGCTGCAAGTCTCGCTTGCTGTGGTAGCAGAAACACCTCAGACTCAATGAAAGGAGGGGGAAAACAGAGAGCTATCCATCAACGGCACAATCGGAGGCTGGGATCCTCCGTTAAGATTAGGAGTGTTTAGAAAGACGGATAGCCATTGTCACCGCTCAGCATCATCCCAAAAGTCTTAAATGAAATCTAAAGATTCTCAGCAGTGGCTGGATTTACCTCTGTAATAACTGCAATAAGGCCGGGCTAAGCTGAGTTCAAGGGTGATTAAAGTGCCAGCTAGCCTATGTTATTATTACGGATTGTAAATGTTATCCTGCCCTAACCTCATAGCTCCTGTGTGTGCATGTGTGTGAGCGTGTGTTTGTTTGCTGGGGAGATGAGTGTTTAAATCTGTGAAACTGATCTCGGCGGATGTGATTGAGGAGTCTAAAGCATGCATAATGTACAACGATGCCAGTGCTGCATCATTTTTTTTTTTTCAAGCGGAAGTGTAAAAGACTGCTGACGGTGTGGAAGTTTGAGGCACGTAGTGTAGATTTACATCTTACAGAGTCAAATAGGCTTTTTATAGTCTCAAAAAGCTTTATGGAGCAGAAGCCTAGACGTTATCAGCCATTGTTCAGACACGTTGAGTCTTGGTGCTCATATTGAACCAGGCTTATGTTGTGTCCCGATTCTTTTCACTGTCTCAATCAGTAAAACAGTGAAGAAAAAGGAGGTGAAATAATTTGTGATTCAAAATTTTTCAAAAGGAGGTCTCTTACTGAAAACCATTTTGAGGGCATGTGTGAAACAGTTTGTGTTTAAAATTGTAGTTCACCCAACAATGAAACTTGTCATAATTTATTCACCCTTATGTCATTCCAAAAATGAATGACTTTGAGAAAAACAAGGTTTCAGTGTTTTTTTGTGTCCAACTAGTGCAAGTCCGGGACTGTTGTTGTTTGACTTACTTCCATTTTAAAACAACTGTTCTACATTCTCCAAATATCTTTTTTTTTTGGTTGTTCTACAAAAGTCTGCATATTTGTAACCACTCGGGAGAGTACATACTCACAGAATTTTTGTGAACTCTTTCTCTGAGGAAAGCATGAAAAGTCACACGCTGAAGATCTCGGTATGCAGATGCAATTCTGAGCGTGCCTGTAAAAGGTGCTTTTTTTCGCTCTGCGCTGATGCTTTCATCAGGAAGTAATGAAAGCTTTCGTCTTTTCATCTGCTTTTAATTCACTGGCGCACAAAGACACCCTGTTGGCACAGAAGCAGCTTCCATTGGACAGCAGTTTGGATGTGAACCTTTCAGTGTCCAGAAGATTTGCCTGCATTCTCCAGCACACAGATACTGTATGACACAATTAAGAGTGCAAGACCTCTGAGGTGTTGAGCTTCACTGCTTCAAATACTTGTCTTTCCCTCAAACCCTCGTAAGACACTTTTTTTCGTTAAACAATGTCTCCAGCTCTGTTATGTTGACAAGAAGTAGATAGATGACTTTACAGTTCAAGGATGCTTTTAAATGAAAATTTAGGAGCATAGCTGCGGTATGTAAGAAAACTGATTTTGGAATTGTGGTCTGATCTTATTTGAGTTTTCTGGTATGGGTTATGTTTCCCTCCTCCGTCTTAGACCACTGAAAGACATTTTGCGGTATTGGCTATTCTCATGCGTAGCTATGTGCCTCGACATGGGAAAAAAGAAAAGAAAAGAAAAGAAAGCTGCTGTAGTTGACTTTGAGAAGTTGACCTTAGATGTACAGTAATGCTTGTTGTCATCATGTTTGCAAACAGTTCGTGTCTCTAGAAAAACTTATTTTTGTGGCATGGCATGTTGAGACTCGTTGAATATTTGTGCAAAGCATGCTGTGTTTGAAATAGTTTGCTGGCACAGTTATTCTGCATTTTCTCTTAAGTTAAGAGAAAATTACATTAATTTCAAACAACTGAACAGCAAAAAATATCTTCTTTCAAACAACTGGTCATTTTGGTCAATAGCTGCTTTAAATTTCTTTCCTTTAAAGTCAACAGAATCAATTTTGATCCTACTTTCTATTTTTTGGTGTTTCTACTTTCTACAAAGTATGCTTTGTCAACTTACCTGTTTTTATTTCCACCCCCACCCCCCCCCAAAAAAGCTTAACAATCTTAAAAGCAGGGTGATGTTGTGCAAACTGCAAATCACAGCGTATTACTTCTGAAATATAACTGGGGAAAAAACAAAACTGTTATTGGATTGTGAATACTTGTCTTATATATTTTTGTGGATTTAGTTTTCAAAGTCAGATACATTCCCAGTGGATGATAAAATCAGGAAACTTAAAGCCCCTGTTTTTTCTTCAGAAGACACATTTCAAACTTCAAGCTTTTTCAGGTTGAGCGACATTACATTCAGGTTGTGGTTAGTTACATTACCCATAGTCACAGTAAGTCGTTCGCATTGAATTTGTGTGAAGTTGTGAAATATTTTACTTGCCAAATCTCAACCCCTGCAAATAAAGGCAGTACAAATAAGAAAAGTCACCCCATAAATCAACATAGCCCATATTGAAACTTTGCACCCAAGCCAGGGCCTTGCTTGCCTCTCCCATGATGCACTTTGCATGCCATCCAAGACCTTTTCATGGCAGGCAATGAAAATAGCCTATTTGTTAAACCTTCTCGGTTTAAGTGCATTAAAGAATCTTCCTTAATGTGCTTTTCTCAATGAATCCCTTAGTCCATTAAGAGCTGAAGACCGATTTGATAGTTTAGAGTGAATGAGAAAGGGCAGGCAACGAACTAACATTCCCTAGTCCAGCAGAAACACCGGCTCCTGTCATGAGAGCAGAGCCAATTTGGAGGCTCTGCAGCAAACCAGGGCTCGTGGGTAGCAGCTCAGCGGCAGACAGTAGCTGTCAGCACAGCACATCAAAAAGGCACTCGGGCCAGTTTTATTTCAAATGAGAATCAATGCCATTCTGACGGACACAATTAGTGTCATCTCCATGTCGAGTTCCTCAAATTACTGGTGGCCTTTAAGCCCCATACCTGTACCTCTACACAATGGCCTAATTCCTCATTAGCCGCACTGTCTTTCGTTTTAGAAGCCCCACTCATTGCTCGGGAGCTTTCATCTATTTTGGAGGGAGGCTGTCGTTGATCGTTAGCACTGCTGTGAAGCTCTATTACCTTTATGTCAATGATAAATAGATGAGAAGCTGTGGCCAAGTGCACAGTCTTTCAATATTCTGGGGTGCGAAGGGTCACACTTTCTTTGTCTACTTATTTAATTTCCTGCCCAGAGTAAGTCTTGATTAATGTGGTTGCCTGCCTTGATTTCGTATACATATGCAGACGAGCATGCATACATATTTGTGCTCTCCTCTTTAAGGGCAGTTTGATTAAGTTTGATTGTAATGAAGGGCTTTTATTGTTCTCATTTTATTAGAAGAGGCACTGAAAACAACGTGGTGATCATTGTTAACTCTGCACTGATTTGTACGGCCGAAAGAGAGCCCACTATTGTGTAAGAGCTGGCTCTGAGTAGTCATTGTTTTTGTTGCAAGCGCACTTAAAGCCGATCCGGGCTGAGTACGTTTTTCGGGCTGATTGTATTTCTGCTTCATTCATTTGGACTAAGAGCGGGTGAAGAAATGGTGATGTTCTTAATGAATGGAGCCTGTGAATTCAAAGTCACTCAACACAGTTGCTCTTTTGAACATCAAATGCCTTTCAAAACATTTTAGTGTGCTTTCATTGTCCCAAAATATTGTATGTACTTGGTCCAATCTAACATTAAGATGGCCTATTAGAAAGAGTGTGGGTCTTTTTCTTTTCTTATTTTTTTGGGTTCCGAACAGTCTGAAGTGACTTCAAAGTAAAATCGACCCACAAGGTAATCCTGACATGAAAGAGAACAGGCCCTAATTAATTTTCAGGTCATCTACTACCATCGGCTCCTAACAGCGGTGCACCGGACCATCCAACTGAGATGTTCGGACCACCTTGACACACCCCAGAAGAGCTCCCTCTTTCATGGCTTGCGAGGATATCACAGCCTGGATGATTTTAATTAAACCAAGCAATAAGAAACGTACATTTCCATGTTAAATGTAGATTAAGGCTGAGAGCCCGACCTTCTCATTGACCTTCCTCAGTAAAATCGGAACTCCAGCCTTACAGGTGCATCTCAGACTATAACAACTAATTTAGATGTGACTCACCCGTGCCCCATTTAAGAAAAATTTACATATTCACCTTGTGGAAGACTCGGTTATGTGGATTAGTCAGGGTTATCTCTCCTCCCATCCACTAGCCAGCCTTCACTACCACCGGGAGCACATCACAAGAGAAAATGTGCCAGCGCCTGTCACCGCTGGAACAATTTTTTTCCTCCCTCGTCAAGCCAAGAAGTGAACTAATGTGCCCCCATCACAGAGGAGGAAGAGATTATGGTCCACACGCCCCCCTCCTATCTTGCGTTCCCACCCACACACACTTCCTCTGCCGTGGTGACCTCCTGCCATCAGTCCGCTCCCGCTGGACTGGAGCATTCTCAGGGCAGTACTCACCCAGCTCACCGAATTTAGCACTTCCTGGAAGATGCCACGCTGAGCGTCTGGGGGCCAACAAAAATTCACCACAGGGGGATGCTTCCTGCTAGTCGCTTAAGAAGCTTTTAAGAGGGAAGATAATAATGATGACAAGAAGCAAGAAAAAAAGCACCGCCTACAGCCCACTGATTAAGCTGTTAGGATTTTTCCTTTTCTTCAGATGCCGTCACAACCTTGACGCTGCCCTTGCAGATGTGTTTTTAAATTGGACAGTTTTTGTTCAGGAGGCAAGTTGATTTTCGCAAAAAGTATAAATACTCTGACATTATTCATTTATTTTTTGTTTGTCATATGTTGCATTCATTCAGGGATTATTTTATTTTTTCTCTTCAACCTTGAAGCTGCTGTTCTCTTCAATGGTAAAGTACTTTCTCAGGAGGCAGGTCGATTTTTACAAAAAGCTAAATACTGGATATGTAATTAATTAATTAATTTATTTTCCATTAATTTATTTATCCATCTTTTATGTATTTATTTGTTTGTTTGTTTATATATATGCCATGTAACGAACAACGTGAGTGAAAAATGCCACGTTGGGGGATGTTTGGAAACCTGTTGATGACAGTAGAATTGTTTGCAATAGTTTTGTGAAAACCAAAAACCCAAAAAACACGCAGCTCTGTTGTTAGACATGTAATATGGATTCAGGTTCGACCACATGAATAAGGAATTTGAATATGTCAGTTGGGACAGAATGCTCACGAACCATCTGGACATTTAGATGTTGTTTCCCTTCCCCCCCCCCCCCCTTTCCCCCTTTTTCCCCCCCCCCCCCCCCCCCCCTTCCTTCCCCCCCCCCCCCCTTCTCCCCCCCCCCCCCTTTCCCCCCCCTCCCCCCCTTTTGAGCGACATTGACGTTATGGCCATGTTAGTATTGTCTGCTATGCAAATTGCATATGTCACAAGCACTGATGAAATAATTTGGTATGAGATGTGATGCTGTCCAGTAACTGTCTTTGATCTTTGCGTGAGGATGAGTGGCATAGCTATGCATGTGAGAATTGATTCACAGAGGTGAAACGCAAGGGTTCTTATATTCTCCGTGGCACCATGAAGCTAATTCTAATGTAAATGTCAGTCAAATGGAAGCCAGCCAGTTTCTGATGTCCGACAGCGTAAGAATGCTCAAGTATTTACAGATGAGTTTTGCCCATGGAGCTGACCTCCTTTGGGAGGTTTTCAAGCCATCAGGGCTGTTTCTTAATGTCATTGTTCAGCGCAGAAATTGCACTCAAATGATAAGGTCTGAAGGGCATAGCGTGCCCTTGTTTATGCTGTATTCAGAAAGTGGTTGAAAAGGTATATTATAATACACAAATAAAGGTTCAAAAGAGCTCTTTTTTTGGCCTTCCCAAGGGGCGTTACAACAGCCAAAAGATTTGAGAATCCTCTTTAAGGCCATCTCGCCCTCAGATGAACTAGAGCAAACTATAGAAGGACACCAAGCTTTTTTATTTTCAGTCCAGTCTGAAAAGATCTGATAGGAGATGCTCTCCAGAGAAAAGCAGCTTTTAATGGAAACAGGGGTGTTTGGGATGGTGTGGCATATCACAAGGCTCAGAACCAAACGGTTGTTTAGAAGAACAATTATGTAAGATTTGCAATTATTAAACAAACCTTAATGTTTGTTCATTTATTTAATAAATTTAGTTATAAAATTTTATTAGGTGATTAGTTTTTCTTTTTCTTATCCAAAACATAGAGCAAGAAAATCTAGAGCGGTTGAATGCTTAAAATAAATAAAAAATTCAAGAGAAGTTGCTCAAATCTCTTAATATTTATTTTTCTATCTGTTAATATATTTTCTGTTAATATCTCAATTTTGCTTCTCAAGTAAATGAAATGCCTGAAAATAGCTGTGGATAAAAATGTCTGCAAAATGACACCTTAATCGACAGTGCCATGTAATGCTATGGATCAGTAAGTGACAAATCAATGAATCTGTGTGTGAATGTGCTTGAGATTGATTGAACCAGCAGACTCTTTTCTACTGTATCTTGACTGTTTTAGCATGCTGCAAAGGACCTAACAGTTTAGGGGTGCATTGGCTCAGAGCTGGACGGAAGTATGCAGCTGCCACATGCAAATTGAACAAAATATCATCCCTCCTGGCACCCAGCAGGCAGGGGTATCTAGTCAGCACCTTCTCCAGATGCTGCAAGAAGAGAGAGTGAACCTATGCCATTGCCCTTAGACCTTCTATTATTGAGAGAGAGGTTCACGTTTCTTGATTACTGTCTCTAAGCTTTGCAGAGATGTTTGTAGAGCCATCTGACAGTCTGCACTATGACACAGTGCCATCTGTTTTTAAAAGCATTCTCATGTTCTGGTACCCATCAAATAATAATGACAGTTCTCAGCATTCTGTTAGTTTATGACTGTCTAAAACGGATATTGTTGAGGCAGAATTATTCATTTTTGACACAAGGTGATAATTCGAAATTTGAATAACAAAATTAAATAATGCATGCGTGATTATTTATTCCCTCTCTGGAGTCAAAGGCAGATTAATTTTTATAAACAGAGGTTGTAAATCACATTTGAAAAACAACACCAAGGCAAAACGGAAACTTTATTTATCTTGTGGGATTTATTTTTGTAGCAGTCAGTATATTTCGAATCCAATTGATTTTTGTTATGGAAACCTACTCTTTGTTGGAAAGTGCTTTATCTTGTGGCTTGCCAGAAGCTTTTTAGCATCTGGTTTGGTAGTTTAAGCCTCCATTCTTAATTTATGCATATATTCGACTGTCTATTCTGAGCACCGGGAGGAGGAGAAAAATCAAGCCATGGTAATGCCAGGTACATGTGATCGTCCACTCCTCCTGAGGTGAAATCATTTGACTGATAAGGCCAATCTTAAAATGCCACGGCTGCTTCGAGAGGAAATTGAAGTTGACTTGTAAAGGCCAACTCTGACTTGGCCAGTTAATAATTTAAGTCATTTTTGCTTTAATGATCAGTTTAATTACCACGTAGTCCCTCGGTTTATGCCATTGGCGCCTGGTCACTCTCCTTCTTTTGTTGTCTTCCTGAGGGGTTCAGTCACAAGCAAGGTGTTAAAATTTCCATTAACCTCTTCCACATCTTTTTATCAGCCCCGTTTCATCTTCCGTATCTAAAACTTGGCATACATCGCTCACCCCTTTGACTTTAAAGCCATAGATCCAAAGACGACACTAATTTGAAATTACTGTACTTAAACGCAGTGGCACCTGCGATGCTACTATATCAAAAGCTCGGATCAACTCTTGGAATTGACTATGATAGGCCATTGTCATTCTTAATGCACGTCACAAAGATAAGAGGCATCATTGACCTTTTTAAGTGCTATGCAAATCCAACCAATCAAATGGCATTACCGGTTTATCAATTGCGGTATTCAGCATGAAATAGCAGCCGAACAAAGCGGCCCTTTTCAAGGACTTGTTTTGACAGAGACATTTTCCTGCAGATGTTTATTCAAAGACCACATGCTGTAGCACCGCTCTGTGCCCAAGCTCTTGAGAGACACCAGTCACTCTCATCAAAGCTCCGATATGAATGTTTGACTTGTTTGGCTTGTAAAAACTGAAGTAATCATAATGATTGTACACAAAAGCTCCCCTCCTGTTATTGGCATGTGTCATGGCTTGCTGGGTTGTCTTTGTGCATTTGTAATTACTCTCCGACGTCTTCTCTGTTTGTTTACCGCCTAATTCAAATTGATAGGACGACTCGGAAAAGGAGGGGGGACCTTAACTCATAGCCATCACTGTTGCTTCTTAAGTATCACAATAAAACACGGATGATTTTAATTAGTGTTGCAACTGGTGGTGTAGCGCAAGGCCCTGCAGTGCTTGCAGGGGTCCTGTTAGAAGACGTTTTATTAATTGGGCGATTTATCAAACTAACACCTCGCATGTGTCTAGGATGACTCTTATAAAACCAAAGGATTTTAGTATTAACTTGCTTTCTACGTCCTATTAGCACAGGATGCCCAGTGCTAATCAGCCAGACCAGATATGCGCTTGCGCTTCAGTACTTTTCTCAAGTTTTACAGCACTTTGAAAGAATCGGCAAAGTGATGATGCTTAAGTTTTATTGAACAGCTCAGCTCTGATGATAATGGGGGGAAAAAAAGCCACCCAAAATAATCGGTGGGTTTCTTTTTTGTGGAATCGCTTTCTGTTGCGTATGTGCTCAGAATAGTCTCCAACTCCCCCCCCCCCCTCACCCCCCATTTGTCCCCCCCCCACCGCATCAGATTTAGCTGAGTTGGTCCAGTGTTGGGTACCATCTGTACAGCAGATCTGGGTCTTTTTTTCCAGTTTTTTTTTGTCATTTGAGTGTGAACACCCCTTTACTTCGCCATATGCACACAGCACACATTCAAACCAACAGTGACTCCCTTTTCACAAGCCTGCCTGTTTATTGTTACATAAAAAATAAGTGGCTTTAATTTTTTTTATTCTACTCTGTTCATCAAGTACCAGAGCCAAAATCTCTTTTTGTTATCTGCAGAGGGATATATGAAAAAAAGTGGGTCATATGAAGGAGCACACATTACTTAGTTTTTGTATGAACCCTTTGGGAGTAGTGCAGCATTCCATTAATAATTTTAGAGCGAGTATACAATGGCTGCATTGCACCCTGACTCTCACATACATGTGGTTTGTGTGCTTTACGCATATAAATATGGTGAAAATGTAATAATTCATTACAGTTTTAATGTGTTTGTGTGTTTTTTTTTTACTCATTGTGATTTGCGATGTTGGCCTTGTAGAGCGGCACGGTTGGTTGAAATTCGTTGGATCGTCCCGACGTGTGAAAGTGGCACCCCTGTGGTCGCCCCGTGCATGAACGTGGCATTGCTTCGCCAGTCAATAGTATGAATCATTTATAGTGGGACTAAGTGAAAGTCTTGTTTTTTTTTTTTTCTTTTTTTTTTTTTTTTTTTTTTTCTTCTGAACTCATCTCCAGCATAGCCTTCGACAAATTAGCATTTGGAGAGCCCATGTCAGCCTTCGTCGGGGATTTCTGCTTGGTTTTATGAAAATTCTGAAAAACCTTCAGAGCCCTTCTCAAGGAATTGTTTTATCATCACCCGCTTTGAGAGTATGAGATCTCATTAATAATATGCGCCCAATCTGCCGGTTGGTAAAGGCGGAAGACCAGGCGAGTCTGTTGCATCATGGACATCGATTGGCCAAGTCCTCCTGAGGCCAGCTGTTGTCTGATTGACTGCATTCAAAGAGCTCTACGAATTAGCCAATAACAATACTAAAGTATAAAGCTGCACCCCATGGAATAGGTGCAATAGCCTTTGAGTCAATCAGAACGGCGGACAGCATGGCATGCTAGGGATTGGCTTGCGCTTACCTTTTTTTTTTTTTTTTTGTGTTTTGTTTTTTTTGTTTTGTTTTTTGTTTTTTTTTTTTTGTTTTTTTTTTTTTTTTTTTTTTTTTTTTTTTTTTTTTTTTTTTTTTTTTTTTGTTTTTTTTTTTTTTTTTTTTTTTTTTACATTTAATGTATGAGACGTTTGCCAAATTTTGACTGTTCAGTTGTCATGCTAATGCCCAAGAAAAAAAAAAAGTTGTAGAAGCATTTTTTTTATTTTTTATTTATAAAAGTCAATAATAATTAAAACACACCCCCACCATTTTGTTTTTCATTATGTATTTTGTAACTATTATTTTAATTTATTGTTTATTTTAGATAACTATTTATTTTATTTAATTGATTTATTTTAGCTAAATTTTAAGTTTTAAATTACCAGTGCTTGTAATCAATAAAATAAATAATAAATAAGTTTAAAATAAATTTTATTTTTTAGTACACAACTATAATGCAATATAAAAGTATAAATAAAAATAAACAAAACAACCTTATTGTCAGGGATTCTTTTTTATATTATTATATGATATGTCATTAAGAGAATAAATAGAATAGAATAGCTAATTAAAAGAAATGAAATTGAACTTTTTGTAATGAATAAACATGAATATTATTATTATTACTATGATTTCAATCTTTTTTTCCAGTTATGCTTTTTTTTTTTCTCGATAAGCTGGAAATTGCTCTTTGAGTGCAATTCCTAGTGAATAATTTTTATTGAAAGTAGATTATTAAACTATATTTAACAGCATTTTCCAAAGCCAAAGTATTCTGTCTTGTACATCTAAGAATGTGTATCATATTCACCAGACAGTCTTTATTGGGGCAGGCACTCTGACCGAGACGCCTTAACACTAAGCACTTTCGGATACAATACATATCTCCCAATCGTTCTTTGGACCCAGAGAGGGATTGTGTACTACAAGGGAACAGCTTTTATTTCTTGACAAACGAGGTTATAGCGCGAGATTGCTACCACTGCTCTTTTTACTCTGCCAGTGGGATTTTTCTTATTCCTTGAGAAATAGCTCCCAAGCTGCGTTGCTCTTTGGGCCCGGGATAAATGAAAGCTCGATCAGTCTTGATTCAAGCACTGGCTGGAGTCGGTGGAATACCTGATAATTCAATCCCTCCAGCTCCTGTTGTGCGCTTCCTCCCCCCTGGTTTGAGCATTAGTACCTGCTCCTCACAGCCAATTTTAGATGTCTGCCTTGATTGCGGCAGCTGATGGAAACATATTTATATAAGTTCATTGCTTGAACTGCCGCAGTAAAGCTGTAGCTTGCAGATTTTTAAATTATTATTATTTTTTGCCATTTTGGGATCGTTATGAAATTTGGAATTACTCCTCATTTCCTCTTTAATTTTCCCACATTAAAGCTTTCATAATTTGACAGTTGAAAAGGTGACCTGTAAGGCTTGTCAACAATGGGCATGTCAGAAAACTGGTCAGCTTAGTTTCTGATGTCTGATGTAGATGCTGATTGCATTGTCTGAATGTCCATGCAGCCTCCCAGGGCCTTAGTCCAGCAATTTGGAGAACAGCACCGCTTGTTTGTTTGCAGAACTCGGCTGATAGCGGACGTCCTCCTATGCTGTGATTGTGCTGAGGCCAGAAAATCAGACTAGAAGTCGCGTAAAGTGTTGCATGCGAATGCTTCTACTGGCACCAGCGGAAGGGTTTAAAGGGCACAGGCAGTTTCAAGTTCATTTGCCAACAGTTTTTTCCTCATTGCGAATTTATTTTTTTTTTTATTTTGATATTTCTTTCTCTTTTTTTCTCACTACACCTCTTGGATTTTTCTGTATAGGTGTTTCTTCAACTATGGCCTTATGAACTTTTAGAAAATATACTTGCTTAAAATACTTTTCACTCTCTCACTAGTTTAATTTGTCAATTAACTGTATCTAAAAGTGTATATACATGCATGACAGTTTTTTATTCTTGTTTACCAAAAGTGGCATTTCCTTTATTTTCCAATTATTATTCATGCTCAGCAATCGAAATTACATATTTACAGTCCCCCCCTATTATGGGATTTTGAAAATTACCTTTCATGCAGTGTAACACAGCTTAAGTGAATGAAAACATCCTGCCCAAAATTTTAAATCTGAAAGTGCACCGTGTATAAAGTATTGTCTCTCAAAAGAAAGAGTCGAATCATTGAAACGAGTCATTTTTAAAACGAATCCCAAGACGTTTCATGTTGACATCAACATGAAACATTAGCATATTGCCCTTGTTGCAGAGCCGCGATGACGCTAACTAAGATACATTTACTTGAGTTACTGTACTTAAGTACACTTTGCCAGTATCTGCACTTTACTGAAGCTCTTACTTTTTCTGTGAATTTATGACTTTAACTTCACTACATTTGCAAGACAAATATTGTACTTTTCACTCCACTACATTTCTATCAAGATCCTCGAAGTAGAAAGTCGTTAGCAGCTTTGAAAGTCAGTGGGTGATTTTTTTCTTCTCTAAAACGTGACTTTCTTTTTTCAGACAGTTTATCAGTAATCACTCTTGTAGCGGCTACATGAAGAGATTTCCCATGCATTTTTTGAACAATGACCAGCTTCCAAATATGAATATTTATTTACAACATCAATAATAAGAGTTCAATATTGTGTTTCTATCAGACACAATATTGTCTGATTCGTAAATTGTGTAAGGTGAATATATTACATATAAAGCCCCCCAGAAGAAACTGTTGTGCGTCCTCCTAATAAAACACAAAAGGTGTTGTGACTGAAGCAGCACTGCACAGACCGTTCTGTGTGTGACATCAAAGTACAGCGGATTAGGAGCCAGCATTCAGAAAAGCATTTTTTTTATAATTTTTGTTTTGATGTCAAATAAGTCTTGCTGTTTTGCTTTTTTGTTAAAAGCAGTGTTGCTGTTGTAAAGGTATACAGCTACAGTTGTGTTGCTGGGTTTTATAGCCCCCCCTCCCCCTTATAGCAGGTTTGATTTTTTTTTATCTTCCTTATCAGTCTGTGTTTACAGCAATTTCACTGTCCACTCAGTTCAAATGTGGACAAATGGTTACACATAGATGTGTCCAGAGCTGTGTGAGATCACTACCATCCTGCTTTTGTGGGGGTGGGTAGGGGTGTTAAGTTTTATTTTTTTTTTAAGTTTTTAACATTCTAAAAGCTCTTTATTCCAAAGATACTACAAGCTAGTCAGTCTATTCAGCAGGTGTAATGTATTCTAAGTTGCTTCAGAAGTATTGCAAGTATTACATACAACAATAATAAAACAGTGCATTGACATAGAAAAGGAAATTTACTTTTGGTACTTAAATACTTTTAAAAGCAAGTACTTCTGTTTCCCCCTTTCTCCCCCCCCCCCCCCCCCCCCTTTTTTCTACTTTTATTCCAAGTAAAACTCTGTCTTTATCAACTTTTACTTGTAATGGAGTAAATATGTTTGAACCAAGCCAGTATCGGTACTTTCACTCAGTAATGGAGTGTGTACCTTTGCTCCGCCCTCTGCTTTGCTGTTGGTCTTTTTCGAGCTGGTCTGAATGAAAATGCAAATTTATTCTTTGCCACTAGGGCCGCCTTTGGAGCGGTAAAAATAGCCTAGTTTTCCCTACGGGTAATGCCTGCTACACAAAGCCAGCACTGCCTGCCTCATAACGCTGCTTTCATAAGCGAATTACAAAAATAAAAAAAAACAAAATTTATGAACAAAAAAAAAAAAATTTTACAGAACAAGGCGAGATTAAATGAAAATGAGACCAATCGGACCAATCTACCGCAGATTAGCGTCACACAAAGGAGGGGTTTGGAAAAATTAATCAGAACTTAACGTAATGTTTGGGAAGTACTTGAGCATAATAAGGCCAAAAATAAATGTTTTTTTTCCCCATATTATAAGACAATGAAAGTGTTTTTTGACTTTTCATGCATGTCAACCTGTTGTTGGGGACACCCAAAACCAAAATATGAACCTTTCATAAGCCATAATAGGGGCACTTTAATAAAATGACAGACCCTTTCATCTTTCTGTGGCTAATTTTATAGCATTTTTATATAGCATCTTACTGTGATTTGCATTGTTTTTGTCAGTTTCATGTCAGTTATAATTTAAAAATGTTTTCGCACATTAAATACTGAAATGTTTTGTGTATTGTTATTCTATTCAGATGATAATTTTTTTTTATAAAAACTGATTTATTTTTTAATTTTTTTTAAAGAATTATGCATTGAAGGCAAATGTCTGTTGTAACTGTTTTTTTTTGTTTTGTTTTTGCATAGTAAAGTATAATATAGGCTAACTGACAGAAAATCGTTGCAATCTGTCAAGGGATGACCACATTTCGCATTTCCTTCCATTGACTTCCATTCATTCCAATGCAAATGTGGGAGACAGGAAATGCAAACTTTCGCCATGTTCCAAAGTTCAAGTTTGTTGAACTCTGCCCTGCAAATTTGTATCACGTGAAGAAGTGACTAAAAATTATTGATACGGCACAGCATGACTTCTTAGCTGAGTTAAAAGAACACAATCTTTAAATCTTTAGGATTGTAGCATTGCAGTATAGTGGAGTAGATTGCATATTTTTGCATTTTGGATGCATTATATGTTGATTTATGTAAAAAAGATACTGCAGAGTGTGACGTTATATTATAACCATTGTGATGTCCATTCAATTTTTTGTGCGCTCAAAGTCTAGTGTGGCTTTAGTTTTAATATCACCCCTTGAGACATAAAAATGTCCGTAGTTATAAAAAAACAAAAAACACACACACACCTATGCATGTAATCTACCAATCCATGATAAGATAACTCTGAAATGTTATCCATTATGTTAAAGGATAATTGACTGTAATATGTACTGCTGACTGTAACATAATGCAGCTGGTGCTTAAATTCTCTCTCTCTTCCTTTTTCCCCATAGGTAAGCACTTTTCCAGCCCTGCGTTGTGTTGGCAGTTGAATAAGGGGTGCCTCGTGTCGCCCTGGTGTTCTAGATTGTTCTGTATGAAGTGTGGGAGACCGACGAAGGTGATGTAACATGCCACTGAACACTTAATGCATTGCAGAGAGGAGCCAGAACCCCCAGGCCCCACTGAATCAGCAATCTGTCTCCTGTTACACATCACCCAAACTGACAGCCCAGAAAGACCACTACTTTGCTTCATAGACACACATGCAGACATCACACATACACACTCTCTCCACAATCTTTTCATATCGCTCAGCTAGACGTCTACTGTACAGTGACCTTTAGAAAGGGGCTATACCTTGCCCTGGGCAACAGAGGCATAGACTTTTATGGATACACACACATGCTGGGGCGCCACACACACTACACGCTTTCACAAGCACATCCAGTGCTTCTCACATAAACTCAGTGAGACAAAAGAGAAACAACTCATCAACACTACCATCGCTCACCACATCTATACAAAAGCATTCACATGGACACACTACTTTCGCACATAGAGCAGGCTGCTATATCCTTGTGTAATTTATATTTTGCTAACTGAACCAAGAAAGGTCCACTCCCAAATTGATAAATGGAGGCTCATTAAAGAGTTGGAGGCTCCTAAACCAGATGGCGCTAATTGTGGATGCAGGAGACGAGTGATTGCTTCTACCATGATTTAAATGAGCCCATCTCTGCCCACTTCCTGCACTTTAATGGCAACATTTTGGCAAAGGGAGCTGCTCAGCCAAACCAAACTCCATTAACTCAACACGCTGAAGTCTCAAAGCAATCACCAGCTCTCAGGATGTAGGCCATAGTTGTGTTGTACAGTATGAAGCTACATGTAAAAACCACCAGGCTGGTTTATAGTTGACCGCTGGCACATGCATTATGGTATGCATGCAAGCAATGATACTGTGCTTCTGCAGATCCAAATATTTTAGGTTTTTACATGTGGTGCTTCCATCCTGGATGGAATTGTAGAAAAATTGACAGTAGATGCACCGGTACCTTTGAAGTATGTCAAACAAACGTTTGGAGTCGTGAGGTGTTTTTGAAAGAAGTCTCTTATACTCACCAAGACTGTATTTATTTATACAGTAAATAAAGAAAAAAAAAATTTAAAATAAATTAAATAAATATATATATATATATATAGTATATACTATATAATATATATATATATATTGTGTAAATTGTGAAATTAGTAAATACAGTTGTAAATATGCCTTACAATTTAATATCTTTTCAAAATGTAATTTATAATCTAGTCTTCAGTGTCAAATGATCTTCAGAAATCATTCTAATATAATTTGGAGACACAAGAAACAATTCTTATAAATGCTTGAACAACTATGTTAAGTTAACGTCTAGGTTACTTGTGTAACCCTCGTTCCCTGAAGAAGGGAACGGAGACGTTACGTCAGTCGTAACTGACGAATTGGGATCTCGCCCGAGAACCCAATCACCTTCGAGTGTAACTAAACAAGCCAATGACAGTTGGCGCGCGTGTTTCGTCATGCGCACCCCGCCCCGCAGCGCGGGTAGAAAAGGAGAGCGCGTGCAAACACACATCAGCTTTTCGCTTCGGAGCCGAGACTACGTGCCCCGGCCGCACAGCGGTGGTACAGCAACTGTGGCGACGGAACGTAACATCTCCGTTCCCTCCTTCAGGGAACGAGGGTTACACAAGTAACCTAGACGTTCCCATTCAGTCAGTCACGTTCTACGTTACGTCAGTGACTGACGAATTGGGATCCGTATGGAAAACGCCACTATTGCTGACCCCCTCCAGTGCCCTGCGGAAGCCGGCAAGTCCCCCCACACCAGCTGGGGCGGAAGATAGGACAGCGGCTAGGCAGAGGTGTCCGCCACTGCTGTTCCATACAGTGGTACATTGGATAACACTGGGAAAGCGTACCCAGTTGGAAATGCTAGGGAAGCCACATCCTGCGCATAGGAGGCATCATGTGGAATTACACATATGGACTAGCCCAGGGCAGTACTACATATGGAAGTCTCTGCGGTAGACTCAACCCGCCTGGGGTGAGATCACTACACAGCAGAGATGGCAGTGAACGACTGCCAGGGAAAGACACGGGCTTACCGTGAGGGGAGCCGTAGCGTGGAAGAATACACATGTGGGATCACCCGAAGGGGGAATCACTACACACGGACACCTAGCCCAGCACAAGGGCTGACCTTGGGCATGCACACGAGTGCTGAGCCTGGAGTCTGGCGCTCCGCCACGCCTGACCGCCGAGGGTGCGGGAGGAACTCCACCAGGGTTCGCCATGGGGAAATGATTGAGGAGCACAAAAAGAGCACGTTCATCCGTAGAGGGGAATGGCGCAGCAAGTGTGATCGACACCGAGCGGGTCCGGTGTTACTGAGGCGAGTACACGAGAGGACACGTTCGCGCTCTGCGCATTTACGGGGACCGTACAGAGCAGAGCGATGCTGGGTCTGCCTCCTCCGGGGCAGCGCTTGCAGGCTCACCACCACTGAAGGGAGCAGTGGGAACCTTGGGCACATATCCAGTCCGGGGTCTCAGGACAACGTGAGAGTCACCCGTCCCGAATTCTAGGCACGAATAGTCGACCGAGAATGCCTGCAGGTCCCCAACCCTCTTGACCGAGGCCAAAGCGGTGAGGAGCGCTGTCTGTAATGACAGAAACTTAAGCCTACTGACCGCAGAGGCTCGAAGGGCTCCTCCTTCCGGGCCGTCAGGACCGAGGGGAGATCACAAGAGGGTAACAGGTGAGGGCGCGGAGGATTAAACCTCCTTGCCCCTCTGAGAAACCTGATGACCAAGTCGTGCTGCCCCACAGACTTACCGTCTACTGCATCGTAATGTGCGGCAATGGCGGCAACATACATTTCAGGGTGGAGGGAGACACCTTCGCTCCAACCCATCGTGCAGGAAAGAAAGCTTGACTGCGATCGGGCATCTACGGGGGTATTCCCGGCGGGAAGAGCACCAACCGACAAACAAGTTCCACTTCAGCCTGTAAGCGTGTCAAGTAGACGGGGCTCTGGCTGAAGTGATGGTGTTTACTACCACTGGAGGTAGCCCACCTAGAAACTCCGAGTCCCGTCCAGGGACCATAAGTGGAGATTCCACAATCGAAGAGGGTGCCAGAGGGTGGCCCCCTCTCTGAGAAAGATACATCCTCAGAGAATTCGCCAAGGAGGGGTGTCGCGAGGGCCTCAGTTCGGGGAACCAAGTCGACGGGCCAATATGGCGCTACCAAGCGGATACTGATACTCGTCCTCCCGGACTTTGTACAGTGTTTGTGCGAGAAGGCTCACTGGGGGAAACGCGTATTTGCGTAGGCCCCGAGGCCAGCTGCACGCCAGTGCGTCCGTGCCGAGGGGTCCCTCGGCCAGGGAGTAAAACAACTGGCAATGGGACGTGTCCGGGGAGGCAAACAGGTCTACCTGAGCGTCCCCAAAGCGTCTCCAAATCAGCTGGACTGTCTCGGGGTGGAGTCGCCATTCTCCCGAGAGGGCGGGCTGACGTGAGAGCCGTCGCTGCACGATTGAGCTTGCCTGGGATGTGAACGGCGCGAAGCGACCTCAGATGCTTCTGACTCCAGAGGAGGAGATGACGGGCGAGTTGCTACATGTGGCGGGAGCATAGACCGCCCTGGTGGTTGATGTACGCAACGGTCGCAGTATTGTCCGTACGGACCAGTACGTGCTTGTCGCGTAGCTGCGACTTGAAGCGGCGTAGAGCCAGCCATACTGCTTGCAACTCGAGGCAGTTGATATGCCACTGCAGTCGGGGCCCCGACCAGAGCCCCGCAGCTGCATTCCCATTGCACATGGCACCCCAGCCCCTGGCAGAGGCATCTGTTGACACAAAAACATGTCTGGATACTTGCCCAAGGGACACTCCTGTCCGGAGAAAGGCAAGATCTGTCCACGGGCTGAGGGTCTGACGGCAGAACGGGGTAACAGAAACCCGGTAAGTGCCGTGTCGCCATGCCCATCTCGGGACCCGGTCGTGAAGCCAACGCTGAAGCGGTCTCATATGAAGCAACCCGAGCGGCGTGACAGCGGCTGCGGATGCCATATGCCCCAGGAGCCTCTGAAACTGTTTCAGTGGAACCGCCGTCTTGCCCTGGAAGGACCCCAGGCAGTTCAGCATCGACTGCGCACGCTCTACTGAGAGACGTGCTGAGAGGTTGACCGAGTCCAGCTCCAATGCCGAGAAAAGAGATCCTCTGCACCGGGGAGAGTTTGCTCTTTTCCCAGTTGACCCGAAGCCCCAATCGGCTGAGGTGACTGAGCACCATATCCCTGCGTTCGCACAACTGCGCTCGGGGCTGGGCCAGTATGAGCCAGTCGTCGAGGTAGTTGAGAACGCGAATGCCTGCTTCCCTCAATGGAACGAGGGCTGCCTCCACGACCTTGGTGAAGACACGAGGCGACAGGGATAGCCCGAAGGGGAGGACCTTGTACTGATATGCCCATCCCTCGAACGCAAAGCAAAAGAATGGTCTGTGTCGAGGGAGAATCGAGACATGAAAGTACGCGTCCTTGAGGTCGATCGCTGCGAACCAATCGAAAGGACGGACGCACTGAAAGACGCGTCTCTGCGTCAGCCTGCTGAACGGGAGCTTGTGAAGGGCCCGGTTCAGTACGCGCAGGTCCAGGATCGGTCGTAACCCACCGCCTTTCTTGGGTACGATGAAGTATGGGCTGTAGAAACCCGACCTCATCTCGGCTGGAGGGACCGGCTGTATCGCGTCCTTCGCCAGCAGGACCGCGATCTCTGCACGCAAGACAGGAGCATCCCTGTCCAGCACAGAGGAGAACCGAATGCCCCTGAACTTGGGAGGGCGCCGGGCGAACTG
The DNA here is from genome assembly GCA_018155175.1 of Sinocyclocheilus anophthalmus. Lineage (NCBI taxonomy): Eukaryota > Metazoa > Chordata > Actinopteri > Cypriniformes > Cyprinidae > Sinocyclocheilus > Sinocyclocheilus anophthalmus. The sequence continues at coordinate 33,803 of JADLZN010006376.1, forward strand.
AATCGCATAGCCGAGTCTGATGGTTCTCATGAGCCAGCGAGACGGCCTGGGGAGCGCTAACCAGGCCCCCAGCGACCGAACTAGCGGGACCAGGGAGACCACCGACGTACCCGCAGTGGGGCAGCGAAGTGGAACACAGGGACCCAACCCGGGAGGCTTCCGTGCGTCCCAGGGTGGGGTCTGAGTGCGCGGCGCGCCACTTACCTGGCTCCACGGCTGGGCAGGGGGCTCGTGAGGAGGCATAGCGTCCTTGAACTGAACCCTGCTGCCCATTGGCGAAGGGAGAGGGGGACGGCCATGTGGAGACTGGGTCTCGAGCACTGCCATCCTCTCCCTCTTGGAACCCGGAGAAAAAGGAACCCGCTCTTCTGTTGAGGTTTTGGGCACCACAGGCTGGGTAGCCAGTGGCGGAACAGAAAAAACCAGGAACAAAGGTTTCTCCACCCGGCCCTCCGCCGGGGGAAGGAGCGGTGCGGTCACCATCTCCTGAAGAGCCGGATCCAAGAACCCCGGGTCGCCCGTCCCAGGGACGCCGCCCGCCCTGGCGCTTCACGGGCTTGGCAGGGGCGGAGACGGGCTGCGCCGCTTTCCTGCGGCCAGCTCCACGCTGCGGCCGTTGTGAAGGCTGCTGCTGCGGCCGAGCTGGAGCGGAGATAGAGGCCACAGGAGGGCGCTCTCGGCAACGAGCAGACAGAGGGGCTGCAGCCGGCGGTGGGGTGGCTACAGCAGCTGACCGCCGGGACAGGATGTGTTGAGATGCCTCCGTCTGCTTCTGTGCGGCGGAGAACTGTTGGGCAGAGCCCTCCCCCGCGTCGCCGAATAGGCCGGCCTGGGAGATCGGGGAGTCCAGGAAGCGATGCTTGTCGGTCTCCCTCACATCCGCCAAGGTCAGCCATAGGTGGCGCTCCTGGACCACCAATGTGGACATCGTCTGACCCAGGGCCCGCGCCGTGACTTTCGTCGCCCTAAGTGCGAGGTCCGTCGCCGTGCGCAGTTCCTGCAGCACACCCGAGTCAGCACCACCCTCGTGCAACTGCTTCAACGCCTTGGCCTGGTGGACTTGCAGGAGGGCCATGGCGTGCAGGGCGGAAGCGGCCTGTCCAGCGGCACTGTAAGCCTTAGCCGTCAGAGCGGATGAGAACCTACTGGCCCTGGACGGAAGGTGTGGACTACCTCTCCAGGCGGCGGCGCTCTGCGGGCCGAGCTGCATCGCGCGCTCAACCGGAGGGATGTCCACATACCCTTGGGCCGCCCCCCCGTCGAGGGTGGTGAGGACGGAGGAGGTATCAGGTCTGTTTCGGGCAGAAAAAGGTGCCTTCCAAGACTTAGTAACCTCCTCATGCACTTCCGGGAAGAATGGAACCGGAGGCGGCTGCCGACGTCTGGCCTGCGCCCCCCGGAACCAATCATCCAGCCTCGAGCGTTCAGGAGAAGGCGGAGGCCTCCAGTGCAGCCCGACACTCTCAGCAGCCCGGGAAAGCATAGCGGTCAGCTCTGGATCTGACTCGGGCAACGCCACTCTACCCAACGGTGGCAGCGCAGCCGAATCCTCACCTCCAGAGCCTAGCTCGCCCTCCGATACAGCGACCGACATCCTGTCCTCTGCCTCTGCCCCGCACAAGATGCTGGACCCCGCACTGTCGAAGGACCCAGCACACTCGTCCGGAAACACCAGGTGGTGCGACATGCTTGAGGAATGAGAGGCCCGCGGAGACGTACTCGACGGGGAAGCTCTCACCGTAACCCTCAGGTCTCCCTGACCATGAACCGAAGTAGCCCTCCGAGAACCAGAGGAGCTAGAGCGGGGCATGGCAAGGGGGATACCCCCCCCGTTTAATGAGGAGGTATCTAGACCGCAACATCGCGATGGTCATGTTCCCACACTGAGAACACAACTCATCCATGAGCGCTGCTTCAGCAAGCTGTAAGCCCAGGCACGAGACACAGCGATCATAACCATCAGATGGAGGCAGGAAACGACCAAATCCAGAAACGCACAAGCGGGAAGCCATCTTTAAAAAGACGCCCGTTGCTCGTGAAGCTGTTTTAGAAATAGCTCTTTTAGAATTTTTGGAAACTCTCTTTTAGAGAGAGCGCTGAAGCGCTCAGGGGAGGTCGCGGCGAGACCGCAGAATGGCAGCTGCAGCACGCCGAAGATGAGCAGCACTGAATGGCAACCCCCGCTGACGCGCAGTAACACCAACGCTGGGCAGTTTCTTTGCAGACACTCGCGGAGATTCATCCCAGTAGAAGGCTCGGCTCCGAAGCGAAAAGCTGATGTGCGTTTGCACGCGCTCTCCTTTTATACCAGCGCTGCGGGGCGGGGTGCGCGTGGCGAAACACGCACGCCAACTGTCATTGGCTTGTTTAGTTTACACTCGAAGGTGATTGGGCTCTCGGGCGAGATCACAATTCGTCAGTCACTGACGTAACGTAAAACGTGACTGACTGAAAGGGAACTCTAATTAGGCTGTTACGTTTTGAGGAAAACTTGATTTAATTTTTTTTACAGAATGAATAGAATAAAAAGGTTCAGGATGAAAAGTCCAAAAGATTAGTTTTTTTTAACCGTCTATACGGCTACATTTAATTTAATGCATTCTTGCAGGCTAAGATAATTTATTAAAAAATAAAATAAACAACTTTTAAGTTTTTTTTTTAAGTTTTTAAGTTTTAAAAAACAGTAATTATTTGGTATTTGTCCACTACCATTTGTAGACTTATTTTTATATTGAAACATTTTTTCAGTATTCTATAGGGCTACATGTAGCTACAAATATGACATTGATTATTAATATCCAGTGCGTAATCTTCAAATCTGTACTTTATTTTTTGTAGGTATGCAGAATATCCATAAATTATTACTTACTGCCTGATAGTAAAGACGTTTTATTTTTTTATTTTTTAGTTTATATAATTCATAGTATATTGGATAATAATTCAGTAGTGGATATTTAATCGTTCATGATAATTTAACCTATTTTTACTTTTTTTTTTTTTTTCATCCAGCACTTACATAAATCTTTAAAGGGGTCATATGAGGCCCATTTTCCACAAGTTGATATGATTCTTTAGGGTCTTAATGAAAGTATGTAACATAGTTTGGTTAAAATTTCTCAATGGTAGTGTAAAAAACACCTTTTAGGTGTTACTTGAGACAATTCATCGTGAAACTTGCTAATTAGCACATTATTAGGAAAGGCGATTTACAAAGATTCATAAAAAAAAAACCTACACTCCTTCTGGAGGTGAAGCTGGTTCACGAATGATTCGCGTGAACAGACGCATTTATGTAGATCGGGGGCGCATTCCCCTCAGAAACAATGTAATCCACTGCCAGCTCAGCGGCTCAGATGTCGGGAGTAAAAAACGACTGCTATGTTCATTATTACATAATGACAACAACCTCAATTGCTTAGGAGTCATTCTTGTCTACATCTGCTCCGGCGGTGAAACAATGGCGGACTGATTACTGTCAATCAAACTATCGTGGGAGGGGCCTGTCTGTGTGACATCACACAGACAGGCATCTGAGATCGGCTCGATGAAACAATGGTGGACTTGCTACTGTCAATCAAACTATCGTGGGAGGGGCCTGTCTGTGTGACATCACACAGACAGGCATCTGAGTTCGGCTCGATTTGAGAAAGATTTGAGCAGATTAAAAAAAAAAAAAACACTGGGTGGATTTTATCATTTTAGAGTGGTTGTGTACAAACACTGCCAACACACATTTCAGTTCTAACAACATGTAAAAGTGCATGTAGCATCATATGACCCCTTTAAAAACACTTACAAAACCTGTTAAATGTAATCTTTAGCCAATCTCAAAATAAATATCCATTATTCATACTGTACATTATAATGTTGTGATGCCAAAATTCCATTGTATCATTTAAAATTACAGATTTACATTTTTAGTCTTATTTTTGATATTATGGTTATTGGCTATTTTTGTCATATTGAAATAACCCAAGAAAAAAAAAACTATCAAAAGAACATAATTATTGGTATCAATGAGAATTTTAATATCAATGCATCCATACTTTTTTTCAGTAGACTCTACCTTGGTTTAAGTTTCAATCAATAAGGCTCGAGTTGGAAATACACTACAAAGGGTCAAATAGTCAACCTTTTACAGTCCACAGGTGAGATGTGGGTTTGGTCCACATACAGTTGCTCGCTCATGCTAGCTGAGCTTTCATCTCTGGCCATCCTCTTGAGGGAAGAAGAATCCAAAGCAGAGCCTGGCCTGAGCTGTCTACTTATCCTTTAATTCAGTTTGTCAGTACATGGTTTGGTATGGCTCAGAGCAGCAGTGGCCCCTGATCTATCCCTGCCTGGGGCTTCACCGGCTCCTCCTGTGTTGTAGCTGTAGTTCTAGGCTAAAGGGCTATGGGGGGATTATTTTTCTGTTGCCTGCTGGGCGGCCAGCGAATGAAAACATGCGACCTTCTCCCTCTAAGGTTTGTTTGAATTTATTGGTTTAAAGTGAAGCGGCAGCACAGCTAAAAATGTGTGTCTGTCTAAAAATGCAGACATAAAACATAGTTTCTTTCTTTTGAAATGGCTGTTTGTGGGTGGATTGACGTGTCTGGTTGGAATAAGGATTCACCGAGATGATTGGGTGTAGAATTAATGGGTTTTGAGCTTCTTAGTGTGGTGCCCGCTGCTTATTAACCTGCAAGGATAGTAGTGTTTGGATAGTGTTTTGACGGGAGTTGTCTACTCTGTAATTTTCCATCTGTTATTACTGTTTTCGCCCATTTTGTCGCAAAATATCAGATAAATGCCATAATATTATTTTGCTAGGTGAGCCTGCTGTGTATGAGCCATATGTAAAGCTGTTTGCCAAATACTGATGCACAAACAGAGTCTAACAGCGATTTTAGAAGTAGAAAAATGTATGTGGAATGCAAATATTTTCTCAGAAAAATCTGCACATATGTCCAGAGGAAAATATTACTCCCCAGAGGTTGAGAAGAATTATTGGCATGCTAAAGCTTGTAGTTCGTCTCATTTGAGTATCAGTTTTGTCTCATGTTTTTAAAACAGACAAAAATAGAAACAAATTAGAAAATAGCTGACAAACAGTAAGAGTATAGAGATAATAAATGAATAATTGAAGTTCATATTTAATTTTCTGATTTTGAGTGAGCACAAATCAAAGTGCAAAATCTGTAAATTTTTGACCAACATAAATTATTATACTCATTCCAACACAAATAGAATAAGCAGACTTTCATTTTAGAAATTCAAATTGAGTGCCTGCTATGAAATCAAGTTGTTATCTAGGTTTATTGCTTCATTTTAATTAACTAAATTGAAAGAGGAGCAAAATCTTTTTTTTTGGATTGATTGAAGATCAATATTATTTGTAATTTTTCTTTCCTTCAGGTACTTACACATTACAGTGATTGGACTGTGTACTTGCAGTTAGTCTCACCTTGCATATTAAAATTCCTGTCAAAATCAAGTTATCCGCATATTTTTTTAGCTTGGTATAAATATATATTTTTGAGGAAATTATATGCTTTGGTTAAGCCAATGATTGACAGGCCAATGCACGTTGCCATAAAAGCAAAATGTCACTTTTGCTTTAATCTGGAAGTCATTGAGGGTGTTTAAGCTAATTAGAGAGTTAAAACAATTGGCAGTTTTTCAGTAGGATGTGAGAGAGTCAGTGGCGATGACACGGGGCCTCTCCTCGTTTAGGCAATTAGCATCTTCATTCCACTCCAATCCTGCACCCTCGGGCCATTCCTCAGTACTCGTCACTCTCAGGGCCTAACAAAGACCAGTTTTTAAAGACCGAACTCGCAAATATTTTTTTTGAAGAGGCCAACCAGCCGTTGTTTGCAGGGCAAATTATGTTGTTAAAATATAGCTTAGCTTGTCAAAGTATACATTAATGCTTTCTTTGAACATGGACAGTATGGATGTTTTTTTTAAGCAACATTGAGTAGTTGAGTGAAGAAGGTCTTCCCTCTCCAGTGGACTGAGCTTGTGATTACAGCGTGGAAGTCTCTCTCTACACTCACTTCGTGTGATTTATACAAATAGGAGACTTTCAATGAATGAATGCATGTGCAGATAATACTTTTAAAAAAAATTGTGTAGCTTGTGTTGTAAGAGTTGGTATAGTGCTGTAAAATATTGTGAAAAATTTTGATATTTGTAAAATAATAATAATAATGATATATTGTTATATAAGTTGTGAATTATTATATCATATATTATATGATTATTGGGCTGTCTATACCCCATATGGGTATCTATATATAGTTATTTTCAATATATTCGTTCTTATTAGTTTCAAAATTTCTATTGTTTATTTTTTAAATATTTTTTTTTATTTCATTTATTATCTCTGACTGTACAATGTTGTGAAAATATATCATTTTTTAAATTATTTAATATTTTCAAAGTTTTTAAAGTATAATAATCTAGTCTTACCTTTTATCAATGTTCATCTTCTATTATAACCTTATTGCCTGCACAATATGTGAAAATATATTCCTATGTTATGTTATATAATAAGTTAGTTAAAAATATTTATAAGTACTATAATATTAATAAGATACAATTGTTAGTAGAAGTATTTTAAATATTAGATTTGATTAGATTTCTTTACATGTGTTTGATGATTCACTTCAGTTGTGTGTGTGTTATTGGAGTTAGTGTATTTGCACTTGGCTGTTTGTAATTGTATCTGTGTAAGTGTGACTTCATGCTCTAATCATGCATGCAAAGTGTGTAAACGCATGTGCTTTCTGATCGATCTGAACGTAGCCTCTTTTAATAGGATGCACTCCGACTTACCATCTGGTTCCAGCTCTCGTCAGAATGTGTAACGGCAGCAGGGGCCTCCAGAGCTCCTCCGTCCCACAGATTAGCAGAGACGCGCTGCTCTTTTCAATCAGTCCCCATGAAGGCACTAAATCAAGGCTTAAGGTGCAGCATAGCACTCCATTCCGCCACCCTGTTTTTTCATCTCATCACCGTGCAAACAGTGCGCAGGGCTCCTGCTACGCGCTGATGATCGACTGTGAGTTCAATCATTGCCAGTGACCTCACTCATCAATACTGCATTAAAAAAAGCTCCGCCGCCAGCTTTGCCTCTCCAGCACGGAGCTCTCGCTCTTCCTTTCAATCGCAGACCCCATCACCACCTGACCGACCTTTTCTCTGTCTAGCCCTGTTTGTTGTTTGACTACATTGCTCGCTTGACTACGCAGCTTAGCCTCGAAAACGATGCTACCGAACGATACTCACTGTATTCATTCTTCACTGCGAAAGAGATGTGATTGTGTCAGTCTGTCATAAGCAGGAAATCACATTTTCAAATACAGATGCCTAGAAGGCATTTTTTTTTATTTTCCTCTTTATCGCCCCACACCAGGTGTGTTTGGCTAGTTTTCTTTTTAGTATGTATGGAAGATAAGTTGCACATGCATGCTTGAGGTAGTTCATGTACTTGTTGATGTGTATATGAGAGACAGAAATATATATTTTTTGATTTGGTATTAGTATCCGTGTTGGGTGATCTGAGCACTCAAACCAAAGAGTTGTTTAGATATGCATGACTACATGCTATTTGTAGTGTAGTGTTATGGCCTAGAAACAATAAATGGCTGTAATTAAAGAGATGGTTTACCAAAAAATAAAAATTCAGTTAAACTTTTTTCCCCATACTAGCAACTGTTTGGTTACCCACATTCTTCAATATATCTTCTAAAAACTAAAATCAAACATTTGCCATGCTACAAGTGGATTTAGACATCACACCATTATAATGTACAGTGTGAGTAATGAATATTCTTTTTGAGATTTGCTAAAGATTACAGTGATGTTAAATAGTTAGTGTTATTAAATTGAGTGTTAGATGTAATATAATGTTTATAGTTATATTTACTTGTGTGAATCATTTGTCCTATGATTCAATATATTTAAAATATATGATACAAAAAAAAAAGAAGATGATTTATATACAATGCCCTCCACTAATATTGGCACCCTTGGTAAATATGAGCAAAGGCGGCTGTGAAAATAAATTTGCTTCAATTATCTTTTTGATCTTCCATTAAAAAAATTCACAAGAACAGTCTTACCTTTTCATTGAATAAACAATGAAAGTGGGAGGAAACTCACAATATGACATAAATGTTTTTCTTCAATGCGTTTTGGCCACAATTATTGGCACCCCTAGAAATTCTCATGAGTTAAATGTCTCTGAAGTGTGTTCCCATTCATATTTAAAATTTTTAAGCACACCAGGGTGACTAGGAGCATGAAATTGTGACTTCCTGTTTCACAGTATTATAAATATGAGGAACACAAAGGCCAAATTCCCTAAATCATCCATCACAAAGAATAAAACCAAAGAATATAGTTCTGATATGCAGAACATGGTAGTTGAGCTTCACAAAATAGAAAGTGCTGTAAGAAAATAGCTAAAGCATTAAAAATCCCCTTTTCTACCATCATAGGCATAATTACTAAGTTCCAATCAACTAAAATGTACAAATCTGCTGAAAAGGGACGTGTGTCCTATTATAAAATTCCCCAACACAACAAAATCTAATGCACGGTGAGGAGGAGAGTTTGAGTGGCCAAAGACTCTCCAAGGATCACAGCTGGAGAATTGCAGAGATTAGTTGAGTCTTGTGGTCAGAACGCCTAAAAAAAAAGGATCAAACCACCCCTGCATCACAGTTCGGGTTTCAAGAAAAATCCTCCTCGCTCATCCAAAAACAAACTCCAGCATATTCAGTTGTCAGACACGACTGGAACTTAAAACCGGACTGGCTTCTATGGTCAGATGAAACTAAAAAATAGCTTTTTGGCAGCAAACCCACCAGATGGGTTTGGTGCAAACAGGGATAAAAAGTACCCCATGTCCATGGTTAAATATACTGCTGGATCTTTAATGTTGTTGTGGGCCTGTTTTTCTGCCGGAGGTCCAGGACATCTTGTTCATATACATGGCAGCATGGATTCTATCAAGTTACCAACAGATAATAAATGTAAACCTGACTGCCTCTGTTAGAAATTTTATAATGGGCCGTGGTTGGATCTTCCATCAGGACAATGATCCAAAACAAACATTAAGATCAACACAAAAATGTGTCACTGAGCACAAAATGAAGCTTATGCCATGGACGTCCCAGTTCCCTGAGCTGAACCCTATAGAAAATTAGTGGGATGAACTGAAGAGGAGAAGCACCAACATGGAGCTGCGAATCTGAAGGATCTGGAGTGATTCTGGATGAAGGAATGGTCTCTGATCTCTTGTCGGGTGTTCTCCAAACTCATCAGGCATTAAAACTCAGAGCTGTTATCTTGGGAAAAGGATGTTGCAATAATTGGGTGCCAATACTTGTGGCCAACATGAACTAGAGAAAAAAACATTTATTTCATAACACGATTTCCCCCCACTTACCATTGTTTTACTTCAATTATAGGTTAGAATTTTGTGAATTTTTTGAACGAAAGATCAAGAGGATAAACAATGAATATTTATTTTACAGCCACCTTTGCTCATGATTACCAAGGGTGCCAATATTATAGGGAACTGTATACACACACACACACACACACACACACACACACACACACACATAAAGTTAAACATGCAATTGTAAGCCATAGTGCACTGATGTAATGAGTGCACTGATGTAAAACACTGATGTGATGAGTAATGCCACGAAACCAGAGATTGTGGACACAGGAGACACAAGTAAATAACAGGTGTAAATGTTGTTCTGTCTCCCCTGACAATTTGTGATCGGATCCCCAAGGCAGGTTTTACCAGTTGTAAACGGGGCCAAAGCGAGGGAGGCACGTGTGCACACCAGTGTTCTTATGTACTTGTGATAGAGAAGGGTATCGTCATGAGAGCAATTGAGAGATAAATGGAGAAGTGCTCAGGGGCTCCGCTTCCATCCCATAGAACTCTGTGCAAGGTCTGTCGTGTGGAAAAGTCAAACCCAAGGCATCATTAACAGATCTCCAGTGGCTCCCGCTGTAAATTACTGTGTTAAGAACAAAACCCTGAACAGTTAGTGAGTCAGAGTCAGTGCTGAGCATTCTTTCCCTTTACACTCAGTAGCTCTTCGCAGTTCCTGTAGTGCTTGTATTGAGGGAACATTATGCACAACTTTGGTCAGAGCTGTGGCTTATCGTTTAGTTCATGGCAAGTTCAAATCTGGTTTGCAACTTTCCCAGATCCTGTTCTACTACTAACGGTTCTCTGAGTTGTAATATTGTCCAAAAATATGTGAAACTGGGGTTCAACGTCTGACCACTAGTGACAATTCTTTTGCTTGGATTTATTTTCTCCATTGTAAATGTATTATGTGCATAATTTCGTTGAAATTTTGAATTAAATTTTAACATTTGATTGTTTCATTAATGACCTGGAAGTAGTGTAGAATTTAAAATATTTATTTTTTATTATTCTATTTTATTTTTCCCATAAATATTTTAAACTAGGGTTCTATGTCTGAGACCACTAGTGGTTACTTTTCTTGTTTTGTTCAGTTTTTTTTTTCTCTCATTGTAAATCTATATTAGGTGCCTCATTTTGGTGACCATTTGTATAAATATGAAATATTTTCAATGTTTTTAGAATGTAATAATTTTCATTAAGACGTAGTGTAAATATAAAATAATATTAATATTTTTATTAATAATTAATTATTCTTATTTATTTTTTATATTCAATCCATGTTTAAATTAAATTTTAGATCCTAGATCTCAAGCTTTTGCACTCAACTAAATACCTCTAGCCATATCCTGTTCTTCCATCATTTTTGTATTATTCCTACGCAGTTAGCATTCACCTAGGCTGAAGCCCACCATCATTTGCTCCTTAAGCTGCAGAGGCCTACAGCATGACTTAAGATTTAATGAATGAAAATCAATCACTGTATTCATAGATCTTCTTTAAATAGTTTCTGAAACATGTTAGCATCACGGTGAATAGACTGGGTGGGATCCCATCTGTATTGCTCTCATATTATTTAATTGGATGTCAGAAAAAGATTAGAGAGCTCAACCCATAGTAGAAGATAATTGATTTATAATACATTAGCCGGGTCGGTTGAAAGCACTTTCCGATGAGCAACCGATCCAAGAAAGCAGGAGGTTAGGGGGTTTATGGGAATGGATGGTGTTTGGGGGGGTTAGATTGGTCCGTTACAGTCGTACTCTCTGCTGGGGGGGGCATTGAGTAATGAATCCCCCTCCCCAAACCCTTGGCACACCACAGTCAGTTCCACCAAGCCTGAGAGTGCAGGATTGGGAGGGTCCTCTGCCATAGATGCCAGTTGATGATATTAGAGGAATGTCCCCTTTTCATTCTGCTGCTGGGTATATAAACTTGGCTCTTATCCGAGACAATCTGGGACTGAGAGGAGCACTATTGAAGTGATGAGCCCATATTGCTTGGAGATGCTAATGGTGCTGTCTAGGATTACAATCAACTCGCTGATAGAGAGAGAATATATGGCTGCCACTGAGAGATTCTTATTCACTCTAAATAAAGGAAATGATCTTGTTTTAAATGAGAAGCACATGATTCATCTGCAAAAATGAAGCAGTGAAACAGCACACTGGTTTTATTTCTTCCATACCAGGAATTGTCTCAAGAGATTTAGCCTTTAGCAAAGTTTTTACAAGTTAGTCGATATGCTGCTGTACATTCCCGAAAGACAGGAAATTATAAGAGAAGAGGATGGAATGGGATCGAGAAATTATGCAAGCAAGATTCAATATTACGTCACCTGGATAATGTATTTTGGACTTAGTAATCATCAGAAAATCCTTTAAAAAATTGTCACCGTTTTACCAAAAAATGAAGCAGCGCAATTGTTTTCAACATTGATAATTATAAGAAATGTTTCATGAGCTTCAGCATAACCACAATTATTTCTGAAGTAAATTTCATGTGACACTGAAAATTCAGCTTTGACATCACAGGAATAAATTACATTTTAAAATGCATTCAAATAGAAAACAGGTATTTTAATTGTAATACTTTTCCACAAATTATTATTATTATTATTTCTTTTTTCAATAAATTCCAGCCTTGTGAGATAGAGGCTCTTTCAAAAGACATTAAAGGTCCCCTTATTTTGCACCTTTCTGGAGTTTTATTTTAGGTTTTGATGTCCTTAAGAATATATATTTGCGGTATAAGTACCAAAAACCATCTCAATATATTTTTACAGCTCCTCTCTCAGGAGCTCTGCTGAGAACAGGTCGATTTTGGCCTGTCTAATTAATATTCATGAGCCTCTCTTCTGATTGGCCTGTTGTTTTCTGAGTGACACAGGTAACTAGGGTCAGCCGACGTCACAGCGCTAGCTGGAGGCAGCAAAACAAAGGGGAAACTGGAGGCGGCCCATTCAAACCAGCGCAGATTCGACTACATGAGCTTAAAATATAATCTTGTTGTGATGTTGGGTGCCAGAATCGACATAATACAGCCTCAAATTAGAAATTTGATCACATATCTGCTGCCACTGCCAGACAAAAAAACGACTACAGCTGTGGTTAAACGCGATAAAACGAGCAGACTGGACAGAAACGATCGTCAAAAATGCTCGCGTTTGCAGCGCTCACTTCTTATCAGAAAAGGTTCACTAAAGTATTGTCTTTTGTTGTTATGGGCGCATCTACAGATTTCTTGCCATATGTCTATGTTTCTTGCATCTCACAATTATGTCGTGTATGAAATAATGTCTGTGTGCATGTGTGTAAAACAACAAACTGACGATTCATATATAATCATTTGTAATTGTATATACCTTGTTGTGATTAATTGTGGCTGGAACGATAATGTAGCTGTAAAAATAGTTTCCTGCTGAAATTCATCATGACTAGATAGACACGGTGAGTTTGTCTTTACTATACACGTTAGATGTGATCCACCTCATAGTAACAATCCTGTCAGATCACCCATTCTTTGAGTGAGTGTGTAACGTTACAGGTCGGCCGATCTGGTTTCGTGGTTAAAGTTAACCTTTTTGACATGTTTCCGCAATGTTGTCTGGGGGTTTGGCAAAAGGAGAGTGGGACTGTGGGCTGTGCTCGGGTGGTGACTGAAGGCGGTGACTGTGTAGTTCTGACATCAACTTTTTACGGAAGTCACAACGGTTCGTGAAAAATCACAGCTACTTTAAGCAGGCTGTGTGAATTTTACGTGTGGACTGACTGTTTTGAAACTTATATGGTAATTACATAGCACCTAGACCTCAGTTATCATGAAAAAAGCCAGGAAATTTCAGTTTTGATAATATGGGACCTTTAAAAAAACTTAATTATTTCAAACATTTGACTGCAAATATATATACGGCATTTATTTTTTAAATATTTATTAATTTTTTGTTTATATTTATAATTTGTATTAATTCTCTTCAAATGTATTCTCTTTAAAGCGCAGTTACTACAGCCATTATGTCTATCCCTTTGTAAACTATCTCTTTAACACCTGATATTATGTTTTGTCTGCCTAAAATTGTACATATTAAGATATTGCACGTGTTCAGTTAGAATGGCAAAATGATAAACTCTCAGTTGGAGGGAGATGATAAAGTGAATTACTGTGGTAACTTTGGGCTCCGATTCCAGCCATCTCTCCAGCTAGCCAGGCGGTAGGCATCTCGCAGACGGGTTAAATAAGTAAACAGATCACGGCCCACATAATTAACCTCCCTGGGACTCAACACATTCTATAAATGTCTGTGCACTTGGGGGAAAACAGAGGAGGACCTACTTGGAACCTGAAAGACTGTAGGTTTTGAAAAATATTGAGCTACTCCAACGCAAATGGAATGAATTCGTTTGGGGTGTTTTTAATGTGAAATGCCATCTGCCTTGCCGTAATCATCATGAATTCTTTTCATGATGATGAAATTTTTACTTGTTGCTTTTTAAATGCACTTTTTAAATACACATAAGAGATGTGAAACTATTCATTATCTCCTAATTACCCTTCTTTTTATCAATAACACCGATATTATTAACTTATATGCAATGTTGATGTTTCCCCTGTGTTGACTTACTTTCTGCATTTTTTTTTTTACCTGGATTTTATTTACCTGTTTTAATGCCGCTATAGAAGTATATTTAATGAAAATTATTAGAACCCAATGTAAGGCATTGGACAAGTCCCGCTTCCTTGACCTTCTTCACACTCTTACACAACCATACTGTTCACCACATCCACCCACAGCTCATAACAATACACTCTATTGTGCTATTCAAGTGGATTGTGATCACTACACAAATTAAATGCAGTCTTATCCCTCCAAGGATGGGATATTTGAAGGATTTTTGAATGTGTTTATAGGTCTCAGAGATCAGCACAGAAGCAAGAATGAATCAGAAGTATGAATAGTCGTAAAGTCTGCCTGTCGGTCATAGTACATCATTTCTCATTTATTGATGTGGGATTGCATATGTATATATATTTTGATTTATGGCTGTCAAAACAAGGTTTCACAGTGAGCTAAATTGTGCATGAAGTTAAAGAGGTAGAATGTTTTTAATAACCCTGTTAATAGAAGGGTAAAAAATCCAAATTTGATATAAAAATAAAAAAATGAAGAAAATTAAGATTATATAAGAATAGATATTTTACTCATAGCTAGTTACTTATTTTATATTTAATTTTATAATGTATAAAAAATCAATTTTGTTTTATTTTAATTTTTTTTTAGATTTATGACTGTCAAATCAAAGTTTCACAGTGAGTATACCTGTACATGCACTTTACTGCACAAAGATTAGATTTTTTCTTTTTTTACTATATACATTTTATTGTTGTTTTACAGTAATTTTTTTAAGCAATCCTGTTTATAGATTTGTTCAAAAAATGAATAGAAAAAAATATTTGAATTACAAATGTAGGAAATTAGGATTATGTAAGAATAGACAATTTTCTTTGCAAATTTCTTTTTATAATGTTATATAAAAATACAAACATGAGATGTAAATACAGATAAAGAAAATTAAATAAGAATTATGTGTTTGTAATTTTAAGAGTTATAATTGTAATTATAAGAATTACATAAGAATACATTTAAAATATATGTTACAATTGTATAATTTATCCATTTTTATGTATGTGTTGGTACACTATAAAAATTATGAGATCAATAAGTCACGGTAACATATGTTTTTATTCAACTTCATTTTTAAAGTTACATATGGGATTCAATTCCGTTATTACTTAGTTTAATATAATTGAAGTTTAAATGACTTGTACAGCCAATTTGATCATACTTTTTAAGATAAAAAAGATAGCAATTAAAATTTAGCATACT
Organism: Sinocyclocheilus anophthalmus; assembly: GCA_018155175.1. NCBI lineage: Eukaryota > Metazoa > Chordata > Actinopteri > Cypriniformes > Cyprinidae > Sinocyclocheilus > Sinocyclocheilus anophthalmus. The sequence continues at coordinate 49,135 of JADLZN010006376.1, forward strand.
GAACTGAATATATGTAAATGTTTGTGTGTGTGTGTGTGTGTGTGTGAGAGAGAGAGAGCATGTGGCACATACAGTTCAGAACCAAAATGTTTAAAGTGCAACAGATGCTAAATTAGTTTATCATGTGGATGGGTATACAAACAAAGGTTGCGAGTTCATAAATATCACATAGGGATTTGTCTTGACTTGTTATAGACCAGCATGTCTGCAGATCTACAGAGAGTCCAGATTAAGGTATTAAGATGTCATTTAGATGGGCTACATATTATGACTGGACTGCATCAGCCTGCCAAAATCATACATTCTTAAGGGCTTAACGGATTCACTTTGAGTACCTGTGTTTGTTTGTACTTGGCTTGTGGAGCGTGCCGTTCTGGTGATAGATTGCACTCTCTGGTATCGTACATTATTTATAAATGCAAAAGGTTAACAGGCATGGGTACATGGGAATAGTTAATTGCATGCAGGACCATGGTCTGGTGTAGTGTTGTTTTTGGGGGCCTGTTTTAATTTTAGTTTTAGTCTAGTCTTTGTGTGAAACTGTCATTTTAGTTTTTATTAGTTTTAGTCACGTTCATACTCTTTTTAGTCTAGTCAAGTTTTAGTCGACTAAAAGTCGGAGCATTTTAGTCTAGTTTTAGTCGACGAAAACTGATGACATTTAGTCTAGTTTTAGTCGACGAAAACTGATGACATTTAGTCTAGTTTTAGTCAATTAAAATTGTATTTTAGTCTCTTTTTAGAAATGCAATTCTATTTAACCCAGTCAATATAGTACCTAATGTTAGTAGTATAGACGAAACCAGAATTTTCTTTTTAGCCAAACCCATTTCAAACCAGGTTATCTTATTATATTATTGTTACCTTATAGACTCAAGAATACATCCATTCCAGACACGGAAGACGCTCTTATTTGAATTTACAACATTTATTTTACCGACCAAACATGTTAGAAGTACACACACTTAAATTTAAATAAAGATGAACCCCGGCTGGCCGACCATTGGTTCCTTTCTCTGTGTCAGACTTAACTTTGTTTGGTTTTCGTCTTCTAAATCAGTGTTTCCCAACCTTTCTTTAGTCACGACACCCTTTGGAAATTTTTACAAATTTGTGGCACCCTAGAAAATTAATTTGGTCACAATATTTGAATTTCTAAATTCGATATGATACTTTGAAAAGTATAGATATTTGGTACAACAAGGAAAGAACTGCAGAATATCATGTCTACAGATTTGGTGGTACCACTTTACTTGAAGGGGTGTGCATAGCACTGACATGACACCTTCACTCATCAGGACATGACACATGTCATGAATATGAAGGAGTTTTATGCATGTTTATGACAACTGTCATTAATGTCATTCGCTCAGTTTTGTCATTTTTAATGCAAATATGACATTATTTGACCTAAGCGAATGACACTTAATGACAGTTGTCCTAAACATGCATAAAAAACCTTCATATATGATTATGTAGGTGTCATGTCATGATTATGTATGTGTCATGTCATGATTATGAAGGTGTCATGTCAGTCTTATGCACACCCCTTTCGAAAATATAATGTCATACAGATATTTTTAATATTATAAATCAGTAGGCTAATTTCTAATGGAAAGACCAATTTATATGACAGATTTTAATGTAGGCTTTTATTCATATGTAAACATTGTGAGATAATGGTAATTAAACAAAGTTTTGCTCACTCAGTGTATTTTTGTAGGGCTATTAAGAGATTTTTTTTTTTTTTACCAATTATCCAAATAATGTTTAATCCTAGAAAGCTATTATTTTCAGAGGACACATGAGCATAACGGTTAGCAGATCAATGAATGAGAGGGAAGCGTTACCAGAGTTGCCCATATACCACACACACCATGTTACAGCACAGTAGGGCTATTGCAAACAGAACAATACTGTACTACATCGATGTTTCCTGTCAGTTTGATTTTTTGAGTGGACTTTGCTGTTCCGATGAGTATGAACAGTATATTAATGGGCAGTCCACTGTGCCGCGATCGACTGAGCGGAGCACAAACACACACATAGAGCGGGATAACACACCCACTCACATAGAGCGGGATAACGCACACACAGAGCGGGATAATACCATACAGTCTATGGATAATACACACACGCATAGAGCGGGATAACACACACACACATGTGAATCCTGAGCGGTGAACTCATTTTCGGCAGCCAGAATTTCTGTACATCTCTAATTATTGGCGGCATTAGAAATGGATATTATATAATAGATGCTTTTTGAAAATTTTAGCAATTTAAAAAATGATTTTTTACACGGCACCCCTGCTCTCGACAAACCCCGGTTTTTGTAAACACTGTTCTAAATAATGCAGCGAGTGGGGCTTGAGGAAGTGACGTCGCCTGCGTCTGCGCAGTGCGACCTGATGCAGCCCCTGAAGCGAGACACAGGAAACAGAAATACTGCAAAATAATAATAATAACGAGACAAAATAACGTTATAACATTTCGTTTCGTCTCGTTTTGGTCAACGAAAATGAAGAGACATTTTAGCATAGTTTTTATTTTGTAAGCCACATTTCGTCTCGTTTTTATTCATCAACGATATTGCATTGTACATTTAATTAACGTCATCGTCACATGACCTGCATTTTCGTCTCATTTTTGTCACGTGATAAAGGTTCGTTGACGACTATATTTAGTCATAATTTTCGTTGACGAAAGCAACACTAGTCTGGTGTGATTTTATTTAATTAAATTTTTTACTGTTCTGACATGGTCACATGGATTATGATTTATAATTTCCTCCATCTCATTCTGCTTTAAATGATTATTTGCCAAGCCAATATCCATTTTCCCCGAGATATGCTCCTCCATTAGAGGTGGGCGCACACACGTTATTATCCTGGCACATGCTTATCAGCTGTTGCTTCTCACCGCTTCAGTGATTTATCTTGTTTTTGTAACATCTACCCAGCCACATTTTCTTTTTGAAGTGGTGTTGCCATGGCACAGTCGTAGCTAGGAAGGTTTGGCGGTGCCGGAGAGGAGAGGGGCAGAGGTTAGGCCTGGTGTGAAGCAGATCTATGCTAATGGATGCCAATTGGCATGTGGGAGGAAGTGAAACGGACACACATGCCACTTATCACGGCCACTGGGTCAAAGAACAAAAGGAAGCTTGGACTGAGAGACAGAGGAAATGAAAGAGATAAAAGGAGATGGGCGGCTGCTTATTGTGGCCCATTACAAATGTTTGTTACAAATGTTCGCTTTTTCTCTGGTCATTTTCTTTCATCTAAATTATTAAGGAGAGGAGATCCAAGCAGGTAGGAGGGATCAATGTATTGGTCACGTTGTTCAACTTGTGTCTGAAAGTCTCTCAGTGGAATGTTTAAACAATGGCTTTTATTGATTTTGTGTTTTAATGAACAGCTCCACTCAACAGGTCTTTTTGATGGTCATTGAAAATTCATCTGGTGTCTCTCAGGGAAAGCCTTGCCAATTGTTCTTGTCATACCTTGTCATAACACTAGCAGGTATTGCCTCAAGATGCAATTAAAATCACAGTCAGATTACATCAGCATGCGGCAAAGTGACTTTTTTTTCAGAACACATAGATATTCTCTATCCGTGTGCTGCTTGTGCACTCTGAAGTCACAGCAGTAATGAAAATGTAATTATTGGCTTGATTTTTCAACAGCTTTTTAATTTTTTTTTGTGAACAGATATATGACATTTTATATATTGTATAAATAAATATGTTAGAGTTTAGCAAATATTACATTATTATTTATTAATTTTTCTTTAAAAGATATATTTTACCGCCCCAACTATGGGATTTTATACATTTAATAATAAATAATAAAGCTTTTGTTTATGTTAAATTATGTTTTGAAAGTCCCTTGCAAGAGAATATTGATATTTGATGGTCTGTGGCATCACAAAGTTTGTAAACCCCCACAGTATACATTTAAGATGTTTCTCTCATCTGACGCATCCATTTTTGATCTTGGTACCTCTCCTAGCAAGCTGATGAGTTAAATCAGGTCTTTTTGGTTAGGTAGACATACAAAATGTGCAGTTTTGGGAATACTACAAAACCATGGCTGGGAAATACTGGATTAAACTAATGGAATGGAACTTTAGAACATATATTTAATTTTAAATTTTGTGAGTGGTTGTGTTTGCATGCAGGATAGTACCTTTTCTTGATTGATTAGAGTTGGAATGCTACATGGTGGTACAGTGCACGGTGGCTTTTTGTCTGGGGTCACAACATCACTTCATCGGTTTTCAGCTAGGAGTAGGCTAGACGAAGTGCAGCCGATGTGTTGGAACTGAACAGAATGCCATTCTTGACATGTTGTCTTAAAAACGATGTGATTTAATGCAACAGCAAAAGATGTTTGTTTGACATACAGTATGTGTACATGGACCAACAACAAAAAAAATGGTGCAGACAGAACTTGCTCCATCAACCACTCAGTCATAAATTGTTCAGGGTTACTGTTTCACCAACAATCACGCTAAAGGCTCTATTCTTCTGACACCATGGGCATTGACACTTCTGAGACCTTTATTCAGCTAGCTCTTGGCCGATCTGTCAGACTCTTTCCATTCAGAATGGCCTCCAGTGGCTCCGCCTGTCGAACTAAACCCGTACCTCCACCTAGTCAAGTGCAAGTGGGACTTTAAAAGCTCAGAAGCTCATTACCACGAAAAATAAAAAGAATGAAAGGCCTTCATTCATTCAGGCCTGACATTCACACTCCCAACAAGCCACTGGGACTCGATTACAACTAAAGCCTATGATTCTGATTTCAAGAAATATTGAAGCTTGCCATCTCTCCATTGAGCGGGAAATCCACTTGTAATTACAAAGTGAGTGTAAATGTATGTTGTGTACATAAAGAAACCGATTCCTCAGAGCTTGTGCCATCAATAACCATCTGAAGTACGGAGAGACAGTTTATCTACTTTGATGAATGAACAGCTCAATGGCCCTTTGGCAATTTATCCTCATGTGTCAGACCTTAACATTTCCCCTTTGTCTTTGATGGGCTGTCCCGCTGTAGCTGAAGGGAGATCAGCATGCTGCAATGGACTCTGGGTTATGGTTAGAATCATTTCCACCGGCCGGGTCACACCTTTGAGGACAAAGGCTCTCTTGTGGACAAATGCACACACTAAACAGATCAGTTTGTCTATTTGAAACAGCACGTCTACAGGAATCAAAACACAATTAGCTACTTTGTCAAATTGAAAGTGCAAATCAAGTCACGCTAAACTGCGTATTAGCTTAGTGTAGTGGTCATTTAGAAGAGATCATCTAATGAGGGAAGGAAAAATGTATTTGGCTAATTGGGAACAGACTTTCATTTACATTGTCCTCTGAACATTGTCTGTAGATTACTATGAGATTTGCTTAATTTTTTTTCTTGTGCATTTATGGCCTAATACGGAAAAGACACATTTAAGAGGTTAGTTTTCAAATGTGGTTCAATAAAATAAATTAAAGTAAATTTACCATTTAGATTCAGAATGTTATATGTATCACTTATTTATCTCTTCATTTTCTAAATAATTTTTGGATACTTAATATTTTATGTACATATTCATGTTTAAATATTAATTTTATACATTAGTATTACGTATTTTTTTAATTTTGAATGTTTTGGATTCCAGTTTACGTTATTTTATTTATTTCATTTTTATATATTAATTTTTTTATGTAGTCATTTCATTTTCATATTTATTATTTCCTATTTTTTTAATTGTCCTATGTTTTGTTTTAATTTTGTCGTTTTTTTATAGCTTGATTTAGTTTGTTACGTTATGTTACATTATGTTATGTTATGTTATCAAACCAACACTGGAAACACATTGTTTGGTTATAAGATACAAAAATTTGCCCCATGAGTTATTTTAAATACCTATGTGAAAAGAAACTGTTGTGTATTCCAAGTCAGATGGGGTTTGGTTTCTCAGCGATCCGTTGAATAAGCATTTACGCTCACAGCCATGTCAGAATGAGCAGCTAATTTTCTCTCTTTTAAACTTCACTTGAGCCTGTAGCTTGAGTGAAAAGGCCAGAAGTGAGGCTGACCTAAAATGAAAGGATTTTGTTTGGAGTAGCTCCTCTCTTGGAGAACCACTCATTAAAGGTGCCCTCACCTCTGTCCTGGCTGGCTGGAGCAGCTCTCTCGTGGGTAATGACTACGTTTGTGAGCAGCTTCAATGGAGCCAGACCTCCAGCGTGATTATAACGGTCTCTGTCTGAATCATTTGAATTCCCAGGAGCAAGTGCCGGATTAAGGTGGTTTTAACTGAAGCAGGATTTAATGAACGACTTGTGCTGAACAATAACATTTGAGTCGACACAAACAAATCACTCAACGACACACTAATAGGGGAGTTCTGTCCTGCCTCAGCAATCCCTTTGCATGTGCGGTATGCAAACAGGTGGTTGAAGATCCATAGAGCAAGAGCCGCCACAGCAGAGATTAAGACTTGCTTTGTCTCTGAGGATCCACGGTTCTTTTCCAGACTTCTTTATATTTGCATTTGTGCATTTGGCAGGTCTAAATTTATCCAGAACAACTGACAATGCGTTGATGGTATACATTTTTAATCCGTTTGTGCATTCCCTGGGAATCAAACCCATGGCCTCTGCGCTCAACTCTTTGAGCTTTGAGAGCGTGCTCTAGTATGTGAGCGAGGTACACAATGCCGTAATGAGGTTAATGTACTATTTTGTAAGTAAGCCTTTAGCAGAAAGAAGCTTACAGACAGCCCATCTGAGGCATTTATTCATTTATTTGTTTGTCTATTTGACTCATGCATAAATTTGTCTACATTTTTGTGACTACTATTCTAGGCGGATGAACTATTTATTTGATTATATTCACTTATTGGCACTGCCTCTTATTGCTTAAATATAATCTGTAGTCTTTAGAGTCAGTGCATCTCATTGCCACAGTGCAGTAACAGAAAAGTTGTTTAGAAGGTTTTCTGGAAGAAACTCACAGCACTTTCAGTTCTGAGTGATGTGGCATGATACAGACAACTGCAGCACATCTGAAAGTGCTGATGTCTGTGTTTCTAGTCTGTATTAAATGTTTTTTAATTAACTTATCAAGGTAAAATGATTCAAATACTTTAGAGCATTGTTTTGTATTATGTGCTGCTGAAAGAGTGAAATCTGTGCAACTTTTGGATGTGTTGCCATTATGATGTTTTGTAAGGCTTGCTGCTTTGCCTTTGCGGTTCTAATTCATTCTGTTTCAGTACTGAGTGCTTTGCACACCAATACTTCTTCACAAGTGTTGCCCTCCATTGCACCGTGTGAGCTTGCGACCCATTTGATGTGACATTTCGTGCTTGTTTTGCAAAGGAGGGCCAGCTATTTGTCATGGTGAATTGGTTAAACAAGATACAAACTATTGATTAGATTTTACAAAGCCTAATGTAATTTAAATAACATTGTTAAGGAACAGCGGTGTAATTTAATTCTCTTCTTCACTATATATATAGATTCTGAGCTCTCACAGAAATTACAGACCTCGTATTTTATTCATAACAATTAGCTTCTTTGTTAGAGAGAGAGTGCGAATCACACAGCATAGGGTTGTTCATCCAAAGTCCTAATGTAAATGGTAAGCGTGTATAAACAGTGTTGCCTTATGTCAGCAGGGAGCAAAGCTTTGTAAAAAACATGAAAAGAAAAGTCCTTCCAGCAAGGCTTTGTATGGAAATGAAAGAAAAGGCCTTCTTGCAGGGTATTGTTTGAAAATGTGACAGAACAGGCCTGCTTACTAAACAGTGCTGAAATCCTGCTTTGTGTTCATGGTGTAGGCAGCTATGCTGTTTTAGGATTGGCTCGTCCACCTGTGTCGACTTGGGGGAATACAAAAGAAATAAATGGCTGCTCTGCATTGCAGGGACGCATTTCACTGCAGATTGGTTCAATCACACCATGTCTGTCTGTCTCATTTAAAGCTGAGGGTTGGAGTGTCACGGGGTATGTGTTGCACTGTAATGCACTCACTGGGTATTTTTAGACATTGGTGAAAATTGCTTAATTTTCAGTCAAGAGATTTTTCAGTTATTCAAAGAGCAGCGTTTTGAAGCCCAGACATTTCATTTTTCTTTAGTGAGCAAGAAGAGTGTTATTCACACCTTGAGCTCCCCTACTTGTATTTTTAGCTACTTGCAAAGCAGATTTTGTCAGAATTCTTTCATTATTTATTATATTTATTATTAATGTTAAGTGGTCAAGTGGATGAGTGACACTAGTTGACCAAATTGCTGCTGCTAGTCGATTTTTATCTAATATATATTATTGTTACATCAATCTTTTTAATTTTTTTTGCAGAATTCATATTTTGCTTATATTTTTATGAAAGTAGGGTTTGATAGGTAAGTAAAAACTAAAACTTGAACTACTAAAATTAAAAACCATAAAAAAAGTAACGAAATAACATAACAACTTCCATCTAGTTGCTAAGACAGCATTCCAGTTTAATTTAGTTTAACGTGATGGCACTAAATAACGCAAACTGTAAACTTAAAGAAATATTAATAAAAAAACTATAGATATATATATAGATATATAAACAAAAACTATTAAAAATGACGAATACACTAAAATAACTTATTTGAATAAATGTGTTTATATTGGTTAATATTGATTAAATGAATGTTTAAGTTTACAATGATCATAATGCAAGTTTTAAAGGGGTCATATGATGTTGCTAAAAAGAACATTATTTTGTGTATTATTTTGGTGTAATGAAATGTGTTTATGCAGTTTAAGGTTCAAAGAACACATTATTTTCCACAAACTGTACATTGTTTCTCCTCTATGCCCGCCTTTCTGAAACGCGTAGATTTGTACAAAGCTCATCGATCTGAAAAGCGAAGTGTGCTCTGATTGGCCATCTATCCAATGCGTTGTGATTGGCCGAAAACCTAAAGCGTGTGACGGAAATGTTACGCCCCTACCATACTGTGATGATGCCCTGTCAGGCCGGAGCGATGATTCAAAAACATGAAAACCCATTATAAACGAGGCATTCGTTGCATCCAGTGGGGACATAATTATGGATTATAATGACTTTACTGTCTTTTTACGCATTGCGTGGATCGCGCCGCGTAAACATAAAAACTATGTCTGCATTTGTGATCGGAGAACTGACAAACAACAAGCCTACTTTACACTGCCCAAAAAACTCGCTTTAAATATATAAAATATAAAAAACTCTTAAATATAAAAAAAACTTACTTACAGTCTTTGAGTAAGAACAGCCGGCATTGTAGTCTACTCTACAGGATCAGGAAACAGTCCTCCATAAAATGTGCTGCACACATCTGAATATTTGGGTTGAAGTGTTCTGGAACAGTGTTGTAAATACAACTTAACCACGATTTATAGTCGTGTCCTCTTTTAGAAGGCCAAACAGTAGTTTCGCTTTTACAACGAAACACAGCGTCACAAACGGCGGCCTAGAGTGAGCAGAGGCCAAGGGCTAGAGTGAGGAACGGCCGGAGGACTAGAGTGAGCAGAGGCGGAGGATTCGACGAAGGGAGCAATCCGGAGGGCTGTCGCAACAACATGTGACGACCCCGGGCAGCTCCGCTTCATCCATGGTGATAAGCCGAGCGCGCATTCACAGCGCAAAGTTGTAGGATTTCGCAGCAACCCACGGATCAGCTCCAGGCATGACGAGAGCAGATATCGTCCGCTTTTGGAGGCCAAACAATGTAGTTTGCTTTCACAATGAATCACAACATGCTTCACGACTGGCGGCGGCAACAAACAATAATACAGCGCGAATAAAAGAGACGCCTCTTTCTTTGTGTGAAAATTTGGGCGGCGTATGCAAATCTTCCCCACATAGTGACGTAGACGTGGGGGCATGTTAGAATGAGCCATTTTAGGTAGGCGTGGCTAACTCTTAACTTTTATAAAGAGTATCTCTTTGGATTTGAGACTTTAGTCTTTGCAACTTTACAGATCTTCTTTATGCACCAAGAGCTTGTAACACTCCAAAGAGAAAGGAAAAATTTAAATTGCATCTTATGACCCCTTTAATGTGCAGGCTCCTCCTCTTTCTGTTCATTCATCCAAAGAATCACTAGCCAAAGAACTTGAAGCTTGAGTTCTCTGTCTCGCGTTCGTTCACTATTAGCCGATGCTGTGGTGTCACTTGCTCTACAGAGAAGGACTTCACCTTTTCAGCATGTTAATTTTTTTTTCTTGTTTTTTGGCAGACCCACTCGAGATTGATTTAGGTCCCTCCAATGAAGCGCTTGTTTCCAATTATAGTTTCAATTTACCATATAATTGCAGTAACATTTTACCATTAAAAAGCAACACAGAGGAAGATAAGCCTATGGAGATCAGTGCATGGACTGGATCACCAGTTCACCATTAAAAACCTAATTGTATTGCAGATGGAGTGGGGTTTTAAACCACATTTTAAGTCTAATCAAATCACGGCATTATATACACCAAAAGGACATCTGCCCTGACAGCTTTTTTTTTTTTTTTTCAGACCGAATCACTGCACAAAACATGATATATTCTTCCCGAGTGATGACTGTTATCTTGGGAACAATTTGCATCGATTTTGTAGATCAAACATCAATTGACTATTAAGTTTTTTTAACAATTCTTCCACTACTTTTGATGAAGCATGTGTGCCAGATTATCAAATAAGTGAGCCCTAACTAAAATATATAATAAACAAAATAATTTTTGACAACTTCATTAAAAAAACTTGTTTTTTATTTGTATTATAATTTTTTAATCCATTATTTTCAACGTTATTATTATTATTATTGCCTTTTTGTATGTTTGTTGTTGCATGTAATTAGCATTTCTTTTTTCCGAAAACATTCTTTATTCCCAACCGCAATGATTATGGCTAGTATGTCTCTTATTCGTATTTTGTAGTCATCCAAGTTTCTGTGTAGATAGATTAAATAAAGATAATAGGAAAATGATTTTTGTTATGACAACTCTCGGAGGGATTGGCATGGGTAATGTACATGACAATGGTAATATATTTGGTCTTGGTGGAATAGATCTGCTACGCTGCTACTGCTGCGTCAGAGCAAGTACCGAGACTTGCTACTGCTAATACATCCACAACATGCTGCTGTGAGCATGTAAGAAATATTGCTGCTGCAAATATAACATACATGAAATAACCCCCATATAGCATACATGAATCACCTCGTAGCAGAAGGTTGGGGGGTTTCTGAAGCAAGCTGCACTGCTACGGCAAGCACTAGTCATATATTTGAATGTTGAGCAGTGAACTCATTGGCTACTGATCTGAGCCATGTGATGATGTCATTAGGTCAGATTGAGTTAGACCTATCGGACTGCGCCATCTAGAGTTTCATGCCAGAACTCTGTATTTAATTTGAAAGCTCCTGCTCTGGCTGCACTCCAGTTGGGCAAACATTCCATCATATGCAGCATGTTTTGCAGTTTAGTATGGAGCTTGTGTGTAAGATACATTTTATTATCGTTATGCTAATTAAAGTTTTTCGTTCTCTTAATTTCAGTCTGTTTCCTTATATTATGAATGCTGCCAATAGAATGTCATGTATGAACCAAAATTCCCCAGTGCCCTGTTGTTTTGCCCTTTTTGATGATTGTAATATAAATATGTAATATAAAACCCAATCCTTGCTGAGCTGTTTACCACTTTAGGCATAGACAAAAACAATCAGCGTTCAGTAAGAACTTAAAAAAAAAGAAAAGAAAGAAATTATGCCCCTGCTTAATTATTTGAAGTGAGCATTATAGTGTGCAAAGATGCTTGTGTGAATTGATTAATCTGAAAGCAAAAGGATCACAAAGAGGAAGATAGTCCTGTCTATTTCTCCTTTCATTGCTACTCAATGGAATCTCGGGAACAGATTTCATATCAATGCATGCAAATAGATAAATCTGGCTTCATTGGAGCAGACAGTGAGGGGGAAAAAGGAGCAATTCTGTAAGATGTGTTGGCCTATTTTTCCATGGAAGTAACCCACGGAAACATTGATTGAACATCCAAGGATAAAAAGATTTAGTACATTCAGCCGACTGTGATGAATGGTGACGTCCATTTTTTACATGCCCTTCACAGGTGGGGACACATTGCACCAACATGCCGCAGTAAATTTGTTTCTTGTTAAATGTCGAATTCTTTCAACGTCGGATGTGCTGAGATACAGAAAGGTAAAATCATCCCCAAGGCGGTTCACTTAAAAGATGCAGAGCCGGTTAATTTCACCCCCCACCCCCCACAAAGTGGTTCATTTAAGAGAACCCGTTTCTTCATGAATCGTTTGGATTGGTTATTCAACAGAAACGTCCTTATCGTTTGAGAAGTCTGATGCATGATTGGTCCTGATAATCACGTTGGAGCACGTGTGTCGGGTTTCTTTCATATAATTTTTTTTTCTTCGTACAAATATTCATGAAATGTGTTCCAGATGGTTACAGCTACTCATTCGACTAGCTCAGATATTTCAGGAGAGCAATGTGCTCACAGCCTTGTTGATAGCACTCAGGTAAACTGCTAGTTGTGGTAACGTTTAGCAGGGAGGCCTGTGGTATTGATATATATCATCTTTATAAGTGTGCAGAATCACTACGGCTGCCCTCTTGGCATCTCATAATCGCGCCTCAGCGGAGGCCTTGAATGTTTCATTACGAATGTAGAGGACAATCAGGAAATTGTTTTCTCCCCGCGCAATAAATGAGGGGGAGACTTTAGAAGTTGGAAAGCCATTGAATTAAAAAAAAGAGAGAGAGAAAGGAAACAACCTCCTGAATCCATTAGCTTCAGGCCTGAGCTGGAATAAGCGACGGGTTATTACGAAGCTCTAGGAAAATGCGAAATCGCTCAGGGGGCTTTAGCTGCTTTGCAAATGTGTGCTAGGAGGTTGTTTGTGCTGCTATCGGTTCTGAGGAAAGAGCATGTTAGTCTAGAGAGTGGGAGGACACTTCAGAATTAGTGGGGGAAACATTATAGCCATTTCTTCCTGTTTTAGACAAAATTCACAGCAGCCACAGTCAGAACAGTTTGCGTTCCCTAGAGGTGGGCGGTGTGACCAAAATCGTATGTGTCATGGTAATGGAATATAGTACTGTTTATCACAATAATCTAGTTATTTTTGCTGAAAATTCAACCCAAACATGTTTTATATATCACTTAAAAATGTGCTGTAGGAATCCATAATAGAGTGAATTAGATACATGAGTACAAAATCAGCTTGGCATATTTGTGCCGTCATTCCACCCATCCCATGCAATTAACTTTTTTACTTGGTAGCACTGGTGCTCCCAACTTCAAAAAGTTAGGAGCACCAGCAAAAATGTATGAGCATCACAACTACAAATTATATATTAACAGATTTTATCCTTACATTCTTAACTTTAATGCAGATTATTAGCTGTCAATTTTTCAGTCACTGCTTTCCGCTAACTACCGCGAGAAAAAGAAAGGGCTGAAGAAGAGAGAACTGAAAGACACTGACCTATTTCCTTTTGTAAACAACCTAAAGTAAGCTCTTCTTTGCGAGGTTAGGCTGGTGTATGCTGTGTTAAATGTGACTGATCTCTGCCAGTTGCACCGAACGGCTGGCAGCTAGGGGTGTGCGATATTGACAAAAAATTATATCTCAATATTTTCTGGGATTTTATCGATAACAATAATTAGACTGAGTGTTACTGTCTGAATCTTCAGGACCTACATTTGGACAGCTGAACCCAAACTGTTTGATATGCTTCATATTCTGTGTGTTGGTCAGTTCACAGCAGTGATATAAATGAATGTTTTCCAATAAGTTTAAATATATTTTTACCTTTTATGGGCATTTTACCATTATAAGGCCCATTTTTCTATAAGTGTGCATTATCATTTGAGTCAAATTCTTATATTTAATCAGTCAATTATAATAAGACATTTGGGCTGTTATCAAGCAAATAAAAGTATCTATCAACAAAATTCATCTTTGCAATGCAGAGGAAACACAGAAGCGGCATCTGAAATGGTATTTAGATGCATTTACACACTGATTAATGCAGGACATGAATGCATTTAGCCTGCAGTTTACACATGCATAAATAATATTTTAATATTGTAAACATAAAACGTTGAATACTGATATTTTAAATAGTTGAAACTTTAACCGCCAGCAGGTGGCAGCAAGTCGCTGTTAATAAGTGAGTTATTGCGATTGAACCGAATCATTTAAACGGTAAATTCATTCAGGAATGAAACGCACTCATGTTGCTCAGAGACGCAAAACAGCACTGTGACTGTGCTTGGAATTATTTTTGTTGGCGAAATAGAGCAAAAAAAGGCAATACTGTGTCTAAAAACACAACCGTAAGTCTCAATATATTAACTAAATAATAAATGTATTTTACTACTATACACGAACTTGTATAAAATCAATATCACATTTGTAATCATGCTGATTTTTGGAGGAAACAGCACCTTGTGATATTGATGAACTATATCAGGGATAGGCAATGTCGGAGTGCCGCTGTCTTGCAGAGTTTAGCTCTAACCCTACAAACCACCGAACAAACTAATCCAGGTCTTCATGATACTAAGGCTACAGACACGTGGGGTTTTTTTTTGGGTTGGAGCTGAACTCTGCAGGACATCGGCACTCCAGGACCTACGTTGCCTACCCCTGAACTATATGAAATGATGTAAAGGCCCCATATCTTGAATTTTGTGATGCATTTTAATAAACTGAATCATGCCGTGAAAGAACGCACTTTAAATGCGCACGCACACTAATCTAACCTAATAGACTTCACGTCATGTATGCGTGCACTCTCCGTAGGTGTGTTTTGTTTGGATTTTGCATTGTACTCGATAATGTCAAACCGCACATCGTAAAACAACAATTATGAAATGTGTAGATTCGGTGGCGAACGGCGTTACCTGCAAACTCCGTCCCACAAGCTTTACAGTGAACGCAGTGGACTGCATAGAACCATTTTCATAGCGGAGCCACTAGAAGTCTTTCAACCACTCTCTCCAAAAACTGTACGACTTCTATTCTGCTGGTGGATCAACATTCACCACATGATCGCTATCACCAGCACCATTATTTGTAACTTTAGGTGGTTCACAAAAGAAATCTGTCAGTGTTTCTTTTTTTTCTCTGTTCTTCAGCCTTTTTCATTCCCCGCGGTAGTTAGCTCCCTGTCACCTGACAGCGGAAAGCAGTGACTGGGTGATTGACAGCTAATATTAACCAATCTAAAATCTGCATTAAAGTTAAGAATGTAAAGATGAAGTTTAATGTTTATGTAGCCTAACGTTTCGTAGAACGGCAGACCGGTCACCGTATCAACACTCAGAAGGCACATACTCTGAACGTTTTTAGAGAAATGAAAACAGGTTGCACGACAACAATTATATGCACTTGCACGAATGATCCCAAATATATTTTGAGGTCGCACAGATTAAATTTCGGGAGCATATGCGACCAAACACTAGTCGTATCCGAGCCTTGCCATGGTTCGTCTCACCCCTACCTGCCAGCCGGCGTGTGTGTGTTGGGATTTCTTACACAATTGTGTGTTTGGTTCTTACATCTGGTTTCTTACACTTGTGCTACAATTCTTGGGTTTTGTCGTGTTGAGTCTTTTTTAGTGTGTATATATAGATATATATATATATATATAGATATATAATATATTATATCTATATATAATATAATATATACAGATATATATATATAGTATATATAGATATATACAATTTTTAGGGTTGTACATGAAAAAAAATGTAAATTAAAAAAATAGTGTTTATATTGTTTTATAGCCTACCTGGCACACACACTTTTCTTCTTCCAACTTCTGATGCTCAGTTTGAACTTCCAGATTGTCTTGACCATGTCTACAGTACATGACGAATGCATTGCTGCAATTAAAACATACTAATTATATATATAGATCTATATATTATAAAATATATATATATATATATTATATATAATATATATATATATATATATACTAAATACATTATGTTTTACATAGATAATAAAAATGGAAATACAAAAAATAGTGTTTATATTTTTATATATAGCCTACCTGGCCACAAACCACTTTCTTCTACTTCCAAATTCGATCTCGTTTTGAACTTCAAGCATATTGCTTGCCCATTCTACAGCCTGATAAATGCACTGCGCAATGTAAACATAAGAAATATATATATATATATTATTTATATATATATATATATATAATATATATATACACACATACATACATATATATATATATATATATATATCTATATATATATTTATATTATATATATATATATCACTCCCACACACACACAAACACCAGTTTTCAAAATTTGTACAACACTTTTGGCCGTATCTGCACTTATCGTGTCAGCATCTTATTTACAAAAATAAGTTCATACAAAAGCATGCTATTTTTTTATTTAGCATGACCTGAATAATATAATTAGTCCCCCAGATAAAAAATAGTCAAAAGTTTACATACACTGATTCTTATACGGTTATTACCTGATGATCCAAGAAGCCTGGAGTGAAAACTTTTTGAATTTGAAGATCGGGGTAAATTTAACTTATTTTGTCTTCTGGGAAACATGCAAGTATTTTCTGTAATTAGCTTCTGAAGGGCAGTACTAAATTGTAAAAAAAAAAAAAAAAAATGTCACCCATCTTTATTCTGTTCAAAGGTTCATCGTTTTACCTTCTGCAGCATCAGTGGGCGTTTGAACCTTTTGTAATAGCTGCGTGTGAGTCCTTCAGTAGTCCTCAGTGTGAAAAGATGGATCTCAAAATCAAACTGTCACTGCTGGAAAGGGTTCAGTACGCAAAAGATGCTGGAAAAACTATTATTTTCTCTTGTGAACTATATGTAAACATCTTTTATGTAAAAAATATCTTATTCAGGACAGTACTAAAAAAAATAATAACATGCATTTTGTATGATCCCTCTTAGTTTTGTAAAATAATTAACATTTTGCACTACTGCAAGGGTATGTAAAAGATTGAGCAAACGGTGTTGTGTGTGTGTGTATATACTGTCTATACAGTTCTATATATAGATATATTTTATATTATATTTATATATATATATATATTTATTATATTTAATGATAAATATAATATAAAATAAATATTTTTAAGAAATTAAAATTATAATAAATGCTGTATACTATCTCTTTATTTATATTAACAAAAACTTTAAGTACAAATTTTGACTCTTTTCTTGACTTTTGATGTTTTTGTGCATGTTGCGTCAATCAAATTTTTTTTATTCATTGACACTGTATATTACTTCTATGCTATTTGTGATTGTCAATTTTATATTATGCTAATTGTTTTGGGTCATGCATTCTGGGGTTAAGTTTATTCTTTAGGTCTTCTCTAAGCAACAACATCTGCCAGTGTGTAATTTTGGTCAGCTCTCACCACCTTGATCGCAAAATGTTTCCACCCCCATTTTCCTGTCATCTCATTCCATGCATCAAAAAAAAAGGTCACCAGTGTGATACCATAGTCCCTGCAGGTTATTTTTAGTATTGTTGACTGATGACTGTATCCCAGAGGGCCTCTGGAGCCCCCATATCTCGGCGGCAGCTGTCAAACAGGTCTGAGCGAGGGCCAGCTGTGGAGAAGAGCCTCGGTCAGGGGACAACTCACCCACCACTGCCACCCAATTATCAAATGTCGGTCGGCCTGCTGCAGGAGAGCGCATTAGAGAAAAGCTCCAACCTGTTGAGGCAAACTGTCAATTATCTTCAGGAGTCCGCTTGGCCCAGCATGCGCCTCCCTCTCGCTGGGCTCACTCCAAACGCAGAGCCTTCCCTCCAAGCCAACCCCCACACACACACATAGCGCTGGGATTCATTACCCAAACCTCACATCTCACTGTCTGATAATGAGGTTTCAGCGCAGCCAAAGCTGAAAGATCACAAGCGCTGTACCTGCAGGCTTTCGTTTCCTTCCATCTTCTCAGTCTCCATGTGCCATTCCCTTTTGTCATCTGCATGCTACAGTGAGGACAGCATGTGCTTCTGTGTGTCCCCGTAGCGAATGTGACCAGCGGCCTGGGGCATGAGACCTCTGCAGGGACCACTCTCTCTGGCTTTCTTTGGCTGGATTTCTGTCTTTGCTCTTGTTTCTTTTTCTCTCGCTCTCTTTCTCCCTCTGTTTACTCTGTAAGGCCCTGAACCGCTCCTCCGTGCACCACCTTGCCTGCCGATAATTATGTTTCAGGAAGGGAGTAAAATAGAGACGATCTTTTTGTTCTGTAAAACGCCGGACTCTTCCCTCTGGTGGAGGCGCATGCTGATTACGGATGCGGCGCCTTGTCTATGTTTTGTCATGCCTAATTAATTGCTTACCAAATTACACTCATGCATTTTCAGACCATGTCCACAACACTATTAGAGAGTGGGTGGGTTTTTGACTCTATTTTTTTTTATCCCCTTCCACTTGCTTTTTGCTCTGCTACGCTAGGCGAGATGCCTCCAGGACATGGAATCCATTAATGCGGTACATGTCAGAGGCTTTGAGCCCTTAAAGAGAGCAATTCTTTCACGGGGCCCTGACGGACGCTGCTTAACAGCCAGATAACAAACTTTCGGCGTACTTTCGACATCGGGGCAAAGGTGGTGGGGGGGTAAAAAACCATATGCGATTAATCACTTAGGAAAACTGCTTCATGGTGATGAAGTAATTACACAGAACATACTGACCAACATGATCCCAGCTCAAGGCATTAGTCACATCAATGCTCCAACTGTTAATTTAGCCTTCTACTGACAATCCAGCATGCTCTCGTGGGTGAGCCAGCTAATGAGGACTCCGTAAAGGTTAAATAAACAGAGAAGAATGAAGGGGGGAGGGAACGGGAGCCGAGGAAGGCCAACATCAAAGATCTGAGCAGATGAAGATCTCAGTGCAGCACGCCAGCTCAGTCTCCCCAGAGTACAGCTGGCATGACACTAGAAAGAAAACATATTTCTCGTTGCTTTGCTCTCAACAGATGTTAGGAACACTTTTTGTGTGCCAGATAGAGCTGGCTTCAGGGTTTTGTTCTCCTGGAAGTCATTTTTGACATTGTTAGAGATGGAGAAAGGACTGGGCGGACTGTAATGGTAAATGTATGGTGCGACGGTAGAAATGTCTACGGGTAGAGATCCTATTGTTTATACAATGTATCCACTGTGCAGAAAACTGTCACAGTCACAGGTTTCTTCTTTATCGGCTATTTCACAACAGGTTCAAATGTGGCTCAGATAATCATATTTATAATGTTTTACTGTTTTTAGAAGGTTTAATTTGTTACATTATGTAAATAATGAAACATTATGCTGGACCTATCATTTCATTATGAATAATCTTATGTCTCATGTTCCAAAACCATACTAAACTGTAATTAAGCATATAAATACTAAATAATTTTCATAATCATTTTACTAATATATAGATGTTGTGATAAATTCATTTTCAAATATATACATATCAGCACTAAGCATATACTATAATTGTTGAATATACTGCGATAATACAAACTACTACTACTAATAATAATATTGTCTTTATTTGTTGCATTGGGCAAATATTTAATTCCTTGCCTCCCTATAGATCCATATACACACATATGTTTTTTTTCATCATTGTAATATATATATATAATATATATATATATATATATATATATATTATTTTCCTTTTTTTTTTTCCAATACGTGAGTAATTATAATGTGATGATATACCATGATAAAAAAAAAATGCATGTAAAGATTAATATAGAAATCTCAGGACCATAATACTTTTTTTATGATAATAACTGCAATAAAATAGATTATTTATTTATTTATAATGTACTTAAGCAGTTATTAACAAGTCACTTTCTGTTTCTGTAGCTCTTTGACTTTGGGGAGTTAGTTGTTTATGGCCAGTTCAGAACAGAGTTGCAGAAATCGAATGTGTTTGCTGTTTGTCTAAAAAAAAAAAAGTGGCAATATTTTTTTCATCTTAGTTTTCTAAAGGTTTTTTTTTTCTTTCCAAAAAAGGGCCCTCTAAAAGAGGTTCAGTAGATAATCACAGCTACATGGTGGCTCTTTGTGCAAGTTGTCAATGGTGACGATCAATGCAAAGACCAATCGTTGGCAATTATGAAACCGTAACACACACCCACATTGCTAAACATCCAGCATCTGTCCCATACGTGTTGGAATAAATCACCCATTTATGTGGCAGTTTTCTCCCTCTGCCCGACTGGAGAGACACTGAAATGCTTGGGTGGTACATCGGCCCATGGGTGAGTTGCAGGGGTCTCTTCACAGGGTTCATTGCGCTTTTGTACCCTGGCAAAATATGGATTGATTTCTTTTTCTTTTACCACAGAAAGAACACAAAACTAAACCTATGTTGTGCCTGACATTTTACTTCCAGCTATCAAAACAAGACCGGTAGCTCAAGGGGCTGGAATTATTCCTTCTCTTTGGACACTGTTGTGCTACTGATGGCCAATGTTTTGCACGTCACTCAAATTGTAAAGATACTCCTGACACCAGTGGAAAATACAAAGTATTATGGCTCTATCTATGAACAGGATGCTGTCTTAGAACCAATAGCAGATGGTAAGGTCAGGATGCCCTGTGGCGAAGCGGTATATTTATAAATATTTGATATTTATAGTGTTATGTTTGGGTTATTGTAGTTTAAGAACTCTGGAGATTGAAATCGGGACTTTCCGCTTTCATTGAAATGCCAACAGTTTGATGAGCTTCTGGAACTTATTGTATCTTGTGACACAATTTGAAAATCATGCTTGCTTAACCGTGTCCTGTTAAAGTGAGATGTTGTGACATTTAGCAACTTAGGGAAAAAGCTGAAAAATCATCATAATAGGCAGACATATAAATATACAAAGCTGTCTTGATGAAAGGAACCAGCTGTAATTGAAAGCTGCTTCATTTACGGCGTACCTGCATGTTTGTTCGATAGCCCTAATGAGTTTTCTTTCCCCAGTATTGGGTTTCCTATTGAAAATGTTAATAATGGTGTTCCTGAGTAAATTCTTTTGTTAATTGCTTCTTGTTTCACGTCAGGCAGGCTGAATATGGTGAGATTTATGGATTTTAAAGTCTCCAATGTGCATCTGAGGTCGGGTATAGTTGCAAAAAGCTGGAATAAGAGCACACATGCCTGCTGGTCCTCCGTGGGCAGGATTGAATAAGACAGAATGTGTGCGTGTGTGTGTGTGTGTGTGTGTTTGTAATGTGATGGATGACTATAGATTGGGTCTGCTCAGGCCCGAGCTGGACTCCTCACCCTCTACGCGTCCCCACACAAATAGCCAGTGTCCCCTCCCCCACGTCCAAAAGAGTCACCTTTACCCGTTTGAAACAAATGAGAGATAACAGAACTGAGACATTAATTATCAGACAGAACTCCCTGTGAAGCCTGTAGTTATAAATTACAGTAATCAAGCATCCATCCACCACACTTTTCCCCATGTCTGAGAGTTACGGGTGTGATTTGGAATGACTTGGTAGGGGTTTGCTTCTAGCTTCGCACAGAATAATGATTTTTATTGAGGGTATAATTTCCTTTTCAGGAACTCGAGCTGCGTCGAGAAACGCTAGGGGAACGCCGTTCAGCGTGACGGGCTCTGAATTTCGTGTGTAATCAGACCAATAGATGGGCGAGACGTCACGGCGGGTGACGTAATGACCAGGAGGCTATAAAAGCACGTGCGGTGAGACCAGCTTTTGTCATTCAGCAAGCGCTCTGTGTGTGTGTCGTTCTGATATCTGTCTGTGAGTCATATTTGGTGTTGTCTGTCCCGTAGGGCTAGAAAATAAAGAAAATAATTATGTCCAAGGCATATGACAAGTCACATCATTTGAGTAGGGGCGAGGGCAGCCAGCGTTTCAAACTGTGTGTTCCTCCCTGTCCGCGTTTCATTATGGGGGCGGATACACACAGTTTGTGCGTTGTCTGCCTGGGAGCGGAGCATGCTGAGTCAGCTCTTGAGAGAGCTGACTGCCCGCATTGCGAGCGTCTCCCGATGCATGTTCTCCGCTCTCGCAAGGCACTCTTTGCGGAGGGTGCCTTCACAAGTGTTCCCCGCGGTGCGGGTCCCGCTTCCGCCGAGGCGGAGCGGCGATTACGCTCGTGGGGTTCACAGCTGGAACTGGCGGAGGGAATGGAGACGGGCGAGTCCCTATCTCCTTCCTCACCCGCCAGATCCAGCGCCCGCTCCCCGGGTTCGGATGCCCGTTTTGCGGTTACTTCCCCCCGGGGAGCGAGCTCGGCGTTCCGCCTCTCTTCCTCCGAGGAGGTTGACGTGGTAGGCGTCGATGAGGACACGCCCCCTCAGTCGCCCCAGTATGAGGAGCTTTTGGAGGTGGTAACTCGTGCCGTGGCCAAACTGAATATCGAATGGCCCGCCGAGAAAATGGCTGAACCACAAACAAGTAAATTAGATGAGCGGTTTTTGCGTACTACCCACCACCTCCACGCCGGAGCCTGCCTTTTTTCCCCGACCTCCACACCGAGGTATCGAAGTCGTGGGGAAGACCATTCTCGGCCCGCCTCTTTATTCCCGCCTCTGATTATTATGGCAATGTGGCGGGGATGAAAGAGCATGGTTAGAAGACGAGGTCCTGGGTAGAGCAGACGCTTGCGAGCTTTCTGTCTCCCGGCGCGGCATCGTCTCTAAAGGCTCCGGCATTGCCTCTCCGACCGCTGCGCACAACGCAGCGTGGTGGGCCAAGGACTCAGCACGTGTCAGCTGTTGCGTGTCTGCACACCATGCGGTTAACGGCGTACACTCCGACCTGCTGAAAGAGCTAGATGAGGGTGAGCAGGTAAAATCTGAGGATATTACAGAGCTCAGGAGGACTGTTGATTTGTCTCTCCGCGCCACTAAGGAGACCGCCCGTGCCATTGGCAGGTCTATGGCAGCTATGGTGGCAGCGGAGAGGATTTATGGCTGACCTTGTCAGATATGAAGGAGAGAGACAAGGTCTGCCTAATGGACTCCTCGCTTGCGCCTTCTGGCCTGTTTGGCGACGCTGTCAATTCGGTCGTCGACAGGTACCAGGAGGCCCGTAAGCAGGCGGCGGCGTTTCAGCGGTTTCTCCCTCTCCGCTCTCTAGCTCCGGGGGCGGCTGGGCGACAGCAGCCCCCTCTGGGTACCAGCTCCGCATACAGGGGTGCACAGAAACAGAGCGTGGCCTCGCGTGCTCCCCCGTGTCGAGACACGGGAGCGAGGCAGCGTTCTAGGTCGGGGGCCTCCAAGGCTAAGCTGGATCTTCGGACCGTACTTAAGTCTAGGAGGTCCTCGGCCAAAAAGTCCTGACGCCACTGGCCCAGGACGTATGAGGGCAGTCCCCTCTGGGGTGCAGGGGGTTTCACCGCATTACACGGTGTCCGTCTCGCCTCAGTGCCCTCAGGAGATCGATCTGCTAACCCTGCCGGAGTTACAGGGCGCAGCGGTCTCCCGCGAGCACCACTCTCAGTCACCGCCCGGCAATGTAGCGGGGCTAAGAGGCTCGCCACCTCCGCGGAGGTCTCTAGAGCAGCGGGTTCGGTTGTTCCCTGCCGGTTCGCCGTTACAGGGCACCGAGCTGGCTGCTCAGATTATACCAGAGATCAGTCTCGAGAGACTGATTCCCTTAGTAGACTTTTTGGCAGCGTGGAAACTACTGCCAAATGTGTCTCAGTGTGTCCTGCGCACTGTAGAGAGAGGCTACAGAATCCAGTTTGGTTCTCCTTCGCCTCTTTTCAATGGGATTACGCCCACGCTGGTGGCTCCGAGCAGGCTCTGGTCATGGAACAGATGTAGTTACTCTTTTGAGGAGGAGGCCATCGAGGTGGTCCCTCCTCATGTGAGGCAGTCCGGGTTCTACAGCCGGTACTTCATAGTTCCGAAGAAGGATGGGGGGTTGCGCCCAATTTTAGATCTACGTCAGTTGAATCGCTCAGTCATGCGACTGAAGTTCAAGATGCTTACTGTCAAACAGGTCATGTCTCAGATCAGATCCGAGGACTGGTTTGTCACGATCGATCTAAAGGACGCATACTTCCATGTCTCCATCCTTCCTCATCACATGAAGTTCCTGAGGTTCGTTTTTGGGGGAAAAGCGTACCAATATCTTGTTCTTCCTTTCGGCCTTGCACTCTCACCCCGCACTTTCACAAAGTGTGTGGATGCAGCCCTGGCACCGTTGCGACTGCAGGGGATCCGCATACTAAACTATATCGACGATTGGTTGATTTTAGCTCAGTCAGAGCAGATGGTGGTTCGGCATCGAGATCGTCGTTCTCGCCCATATGGGGAAGTTGTGGTTAAGACTAAATGCCAAGAAAAGTGTACTTTCTCCAATACAGAGAACCACTTATTTAGGCGTGATGTGGGACGACCACAGCTGCCACTCATTTCCCCCTGCTCCGTATCGAGTCAATCCTCACGACAGTCACAAGAGTCCGAGAAGGCCAGTCACTCACTGTCAAATAGTTTCAGAGGCTGTTGGGTTTGATGGCAGCTGCGTCCAACGTGATACCTATTGGCCTGCTGTACATGAGGCCCCTACAGTGGTGGCTCAAGACCAAGGGGTTCTCCCCGAGGGGAAACCCGCTTCGCATGTTCAAGGTCACGCGGCGATGCCTACGTGCTTTGGACATGTGGAGGAAGCCTTGGTTCTTGGCTCAGGGCCCGGTGCTGGGAGCTCTTTGTCGCCGCGTGACGCTAGCGACAGACAACAATCCCTTACCGGTTGGGGTGCGGTTATGAGTGGCCACCCTGCCCGTGGTCTAGGGAGTGGTCGCCATCTCATGTGGCACATCAACTGCCTGGAGATGCTGGCCGTGCTGCATGCACTGAGATACTTCCTCCCAGACCTGAGAGGTCACCATGTGTTGGTGCGTACCGACAACACAGCGGTGGTCTCTTACATCAACCACCAGGGAGGTCTGCGTTCGCACCCCTTATACAAGCTGGCACACCAGATCCTTGTGTGGTCCCAGGGCACACGTAAACTTCTCTCGCTGAGTGCAGTTTACATTCCTGGGCATCTCAATTTGGGGGCAGACATCCTGTCGAGGCAGGTGCTGAGGCCCGGGGAATGGATGCTTCGCCCCAGGGTGGTGAAGCAGATATGGAGAGTTTTTGGCCAGGCTCAGGTGGATTTGTTTGCGACTCGCATGTCATCGCACTGTCCCCTCTGGTTCTCGCTAAGTCCTCCAGCTCCACTGGGGCTGGATGCCATGGTACAGACGTGGCCGAGGCTTCGTCTGTACGCCTTTCCCCCGATCGCTCTGCTCCCGGGAGTTCTGGAGAGAGTGCGCCGGGACGGGGTCCGTCTTTTGCTAGTAGCCCCGTTCTGGCCGGGCCGAGTATGGTTCTCGGACCTGATTTTCCTTCTCGACGGCTCTCCATGGGAGACTCCCGTCAGGAGGGACCTCCTTTCACAGATGGAGGGCATGATCTTCCACCCCCGCCCGGAGCTGTGGAAATTGTGGGTGTGGCCCCTGAGGGGGCACAACTCATAGCTTCCGGTCTCTCAACCGAGGTTGTTGAGACCATTCTTCAATCCAGAGCTCCCTCCACGAGGAAACTGTACGCCTTGAAGTGGAAACTTTTCACTTCCTGGTGCGGAGACCGCCAGCTAGACCCAGTTAACTGCCCGCTTGGTACAGTGCTGGAGTTCTTGCAGGCCCGTTTCTCCGCAGGGTTGACCCACTCCACCCTGAAGGTCTACGTAGCGGCTATTGCGGCCTACCACGCACCTCTCGGTGGCATCTCAGTGGGGAGACACCCCCTAGTTACACGTTTCCTCCGCGGTGCGCTGAGGCTGAGGCCTCCGGTACGATCTCGTGTCCCCACGTGGGACCTGGCTGTGGTGCTACAGGCTCTCTGTAGGCCTCCCTTCGAGCCTATTGAGGACATATCTGATCGCCTCCTGACTATAAAGACTACTTTTCTTCTGGCGATATCTTCCCTCAAGAGAGTTGGGGATCTGCAGGCCCTTTCAGTGGCCCGTCTTACCTAGACTTTGCGCCTGGTTTGGCCAAGGCGTTTCTGTTCCCGCGAGCGGGATATGTTTCTAAGGTCCCCTCCTCTACACCGCGGCCTGTCGTACTCCAGGCCTTCAGTCCTCCTCCCTTTGAGGATCCAGACCAGCAGAGGCTAAACTGTATGTGTCCGGTGCGAGCACTGGATGCATACGTCCACAGAGCTGCCCTGTGGAGGAGGGCGGACCAGTTGCTTGTTTGTTACGGTCCCCCTAAGAGAGGTCTTCCAACAACTAAACAGACCCTCAGTCTGTGGATAGTGGATGCCATCTCCATCTTTTATGAGTCCTCTGATCTCCCCTCGCTGTTAGGTGTCAAGGCTCACTCGACTCGAAGTGTTTGCAGCCTCTAAGGCTTTTTTAGAGGGTGTTCCGATGCAGGACATCTGCAACGCTGCGGGTTGGTCCACGCCCCTTACCTTTGTTAGGTTTTATGGCCTAGACTTACGAGCCACTCCTGGCTCTTCTGTCCTCTCGCCCTAGCTGTGCAGTCTTCCACACTCGGCAGAGACTTAGAAGTCTGGCGGCGTGGGCATCTCGTCCCCTAGCGTTCTCGACGCAGCGCGAGTTCCTGAAGAGGAACGCCTCAGGTTACGTATGCAACCCTAGTTCCTCGAGAGAACGAGACGCTGCGTCTCGGTGCCAGCCTTCCGGCGTCCCTGCCAGCGCTTGCTTCACTCCCTGAGCTGACGCTGGTCTCACCGCACGTGCTTTTATAGCTTCCTGGTCATTACGTCACCCCCGTGACGTCTCGCCCATCTATTGGACTGATTACACACGAGATTCAGAGCCGATCACGCTGAAGGGCGTTCCCTAAGCGTCCTCCGACGCAGCGTCTCGTTCCCTCGAGGAACTAGGGTTACATACTTAACCTGAAGGGCGATTATGGCATCAGTTGAGGCCGTTAGTTGCCTTTTATATTAATTTTTTCTCCCGCCTTGCCATCAGAGCCTTACAGGAAGGGTTGACTGCGTTTACCCAAGTGGACTACACAGGGTTGCTTCGTGTCACTACTGGGTAAGGTCTGTACGATATTCCCTCAAACTTCTGGTAACAGCTTGTTCTAACCTTTAAGCCTAATATTAACATGATGCTATTAATTCAGAATTGAAATTCTAAAGGATAGTTTTCCTCAAAACTTCAAATTTCTCATGTCTCCAAGCCTTTTGTTACTTTCTTTGGAAACACAAAGTAGAGATTTGCAAGAATGATTTTTGTCCATATAATGATATCAGTGGGACCCCCCTCCCCCGTATTTTACGTACAGATTCCATTCCGGGGTTTTTTTCCTTAAAATTGCTGCTTGAAAATCTCCCATTGACTTTTAAGAAATAATTGATGTTCAAAGTGTAATGATGTCTGATGTCTCAATTCAGTGCATACTGAATTGTGATTTGTCCTTGTTATTATATCTAGTTAAATACTAAATTGCTATGGATTTTGCTTGTTTTTATAGTCACTTTTACACTCCTGGCTGTGTTGGTTCTTATTCAGCTGAATGAAAATAAGACTCAATTGGACTCAATTGGACTGAGAATGATGCACATTTACACTTTACACAGCATTTCACTGTTCTCAGCAAAAAATTGTAGGCGAAATCCAGTAATTTCAATAGGAAAGGTTCCCAGCACATAATTCTCTTGTTGGCCAAACATATTTGCTTCAAAATGAGCAGAGCTTCATATGTCACTAAACTATTGACCATGCCAGCCCCCCCCCTAATACCTTGATACCTTAATACCCTTTCCTAACCAAGTTTCTAGTAATAGGCAATTTGTCTGTCCACAATAAATGTGAAGCAATTCAGATCATATTTGAATGTTAATGGGCAGTTATTTGGAGTAGGATTTTGGACAATTGAGATGGTAGGCAGGGACCCCACCCAGTTCATCTCAACAGAAATATAAACCAAACAATGGTGGCTGGTTAGGTTAAAAACACGGAAGAGCTTATCACTTGTCACTACATTGCATCATGCTTGGTTAGGACACCTTGCCAAACGTTAAAAGGGTCATATCATGAGGAATCAAACTCCCCTTGATCTTTTCAGATAAAAGAAGAAAAAAAAGTAATTTTCAGGACTCAAAACTTTCTTCCTGTCCAAAAATATTTTTTATTGAAACTGAGTTTTAAAAATGACTAATTCTTCCACACCGTGACTTCACCCCAAATAATGCGTCAACACATAAATGCCCATGTTTACACATTGAGTAAACCTATTTTTGACAAGGTTCCTGATCACTTCAGAACAATATTAACATTTTGTGTGGCTGTAATTCTGTCACAACATAATGCGAGCTTCACAACAGAGACTGTTTTTGAAGGATAAGGCCGTTTAAAAATATATGTTGACATTTGTCTCTTTTGTGTTCAGTTTGTGCTTTGTGTTTGTGTGTATACTCTCAGAAAGAGGCCAACCCATGTGCTCAGAACCAGTCCAGCCATCCGTGTTTCCCATGTGCATCTCTCCATGGCTGGCTGCCTTTGTTAAGTGTAGTCAAGTGCATTAAAGCCTGTGACAGGCCTGAGCTGAAGTCCTGTCTCACCGCAAATCCATGCTGTTCACACCACACATCCAGTCCATACCTGTCCAGAACATCCTGTCCCACACGGTTTCCCAGCTGAAGACACAAAACTTGAATCCGACGGGCATGGAAGGTATATTCACACATCCTTGTCAACCCACATCTGGGTGCTTCGCAGACTGCACCAGAATACCACCGTGGCCTTTTTTACATTGCATCTGCAGCAGACGTCCAGAAAAAGTGTGCAGGAAAACGACTTCGGTCAGAACAATAGGCAATAAACACAGAATTCCCCACAATGCTGTCTTTTACCTGAGCTAAATCCCACTGGGCTTCAGCCGCAGCAGCATGTGGGGAACAGCTGCTGCCGTTCTGGTTTCCTGGCAGCCCCTTCTGTGGGACAGAAAAGCTTTTTTGCTACTGTTTTTTTCTGTGGTACAAAGATAAAACACCTTGAGTGTTTTAATGCAGCATAGACGGCTTTAGTAGTGTTGCAGTGCCCTGACACCCGGCATATTTTTGTATTTGTCACAGCCTTTGAATAGCAGGTTAAGGTATTTGTGGTTTTAAATGAAAAAATTGTGCCAGCTCTTCTGCATTACTTTGTCTTCACTCTCTCAGCCTCTCGCACTTCATCTGCTCTCAGATCCACCACTCTTTTTACCTGAGGGTGCATTTAGAGTTGTTAATTATCTCCGGCATATCAGCAGAAAGCATTATTGAGCGTAATTGACAAAGCGGCATTTTCTCGACAAATACATAGTATTCCTGACGGGTGCCAGAGAAACGCGTGCAATCGTGTGAGCATTTATCTGGGTGCCTGAACCATCCACCTACAGGGCTCTTAGAAGCTCTTATTGAAGCAAACATCCTGAAGCTTCCATTTGCATTATTTTTTTGCTATTAACTCAGAATTAGATCTTTCAATAGCATTCTGGAAAGTCACCGTCGTCCTCAGATTGTTTAATGAAGACTTGTAGATAAGTTGATTTAATGGTTGTGGTATTAAAATATATCTTGTGTGAACTTCATTGTGTAACTAGAGCTGCATTACTTGGATCACGAGCTGCTCATATGTAAATGAACACAGTGCCACCCTTCACTCTGAAACATGCAGTGCATACGTGTAATGCCCGTGTTACCTACCCAATGCAATTGCTCCCTGGAGTCAGTTTTATGTATGTACGAAAGACAAAACTGCACAATTATGTTTATATATTGAAATTTGAATATATTGAGTGTCGTATTTTGAATTGTTAAATCAATTTCATTCAGACAGCTCATAGTTAGACTTCGGCACGACAATTAATAAGTCTTCTGTTGTGTGAAAAAGCAAAAAATACAAATATATTCTGGTGAGGTGGGTGTGTGCGTGTTCTGTGCGTGCTTGCTGTCTAATGCCTTTAAGGTCGAGCGCAGGAGAGATATGAAGGGAAAAAAAGGTTTACGCCATGAAGATATTCCGGAAATAGGTGAAGGATGTGGGCTGCGCTGGCAAAGTCTTATAATCCCTCTAGATTTCATTAGACAAGTAGCTTGTGTTTTGAGGAAAATGAATTTATGGTGAAGGCTTTTCCTCCTTCAAATGAAGGTGTATCAAGCAAATGTTTGAGGGAAACTCTTCTTGTGTACATACGCTGAGTGATGTGATTCCATTTAATATAAGCATACAGACTTTTCATTTCTTTTGCATGTTTAAAGAAAATGAATGTTTGTTTCTTCTCGTGGTGGATAATAAACCTGTGGCAAAATCAGCTTTAAGTGACTGTAGAGTAGATACTGATAGGTGTTTGTTTTGCTATTATTCACCTCTATTTTCTACTGTCAGATAAACAGAACAAACAGCAGAGACTTTTAGAGTATATAGAGTAGTCCCATTTTGTTGTTGTCAGATTTTAAATCTGTAGCTGAGACCTTGTCAACGCTAATCGCTGGACAAATATGTGCACTGTTGTTTATTTAGCCAATACAAAATGACAGATGCCAGCGTTCACTCGCAGGACATGAAGAGAAGCAGCCGTGTTTTATTTTGTATTAGAATTTTGTGGATTTCTTTGCGTATGACATCACATTCAAACTCTGGCCGCTAATGGTGGTCAACATGGTTATTTACAGCCACTGTGAATCTGTCTCCTGCTTGAAAGGTGAATTTGAAGTAGTTTTAGCTTAGGATTTCTATGACAACGTGTTATTTCCAAACATGTCATTATATATGGAAAAGAAAATGAGTGTAAGACACTTAGCATATAAACCAAAATCAATTTTTAACCACAAATTATCACTTAAGAGTCTGTCTGAGCCTTGCTTTTCCTACATTTCTCTTCTATTCATATTTATCTATTTGTGGAAGACTGGTTGTTATAGGAAACCTGTTTGAAATTTATTATTTTTGCGTTCCGTTTGGTGTCACTAGAAACACTTCACTTTAAAAAATGTTTACAAGAGCAATGCTAAAAAAAAGCCATACCATTTTTGGAGCTCTCAGTAGTACCTTTTTGGCAAACACCATCCATCTCTTCTTTTTCAGCAGTGATATATTCTTAATGTTCAGCAGCATGTAGTCCACAAGCTTCAGTAAGTTATAAGATGAAAGCTTTTTTTCCTCTTAGTAGTGTTGTATCAAGGGAGGTTTTGCTGTGTATGTCACAAGGTTTTGTCATCTGATCTGACAGATCACAGACATCAAGAAGTGGTTGAAAAAGTGAAAGAAAAAGGAAAATAGTCATGTTATATTTAAAAAATGGCAAGCAAAGAAAAAACCCTCTTTCATTTTGCTAAAGAACTTTTGAAATATTCCCTCATCTTTGATGACGGGTATTAGAGCAGAAGTCATTTATTTTATATGGTCCGGTAACATGAAAAGACACTTCCTGCTTCCAGAGTTTTGGATTTTAAACTCAATGCCTGAACGAACTGCATCCTGCTCCATGGGGTTCTAAGAAAGGTTGGAAAACAAAGTCCTTGTGGTTTCCCAGAACAGCAGTCCACACAAGCACTTCAGACAATTCATTACATGTAAAGGAGACGTCTAATCCCCCTTTAAACGCTTCACATATGTCTGCCTTCTATGACTAGGAAGCGCCTCCAGCAGTGGAGATCATGTCAGTAAAATGGTCCTTAAGTTTCATATCCTGACATGTTTTAAAATAGACTGCTGCTTTCAGACAGTGTTCAATCTCCTGCAGCTTTTCCTGGGAGGGGCGGGGGGTCACATCAGGCTTCGCTTCCATTCGCTTGTGAGGTAATTAAGCAGATACGGATCTGCATTTGAGTTTAAGTGAGAATGCATAAAGCCGCAGTCATAACATTGTGCTATAGGCGTCACGCTTCGCTCTTATGTAAGAGGTTTTTATTGTAGTGCTTAACTGCTTTTTTCTTAACTGTCAGCACTAACTACACAGCATGATGCAAAAGAAAGATGTTTATGAAAATGCAAATGAATGTTTGTATTGCCGCTCTGTAGCAGGCTGAGGGAAGGTCTTATGCAGTTTTATATCATTGGGAAAGTTTTCTTGCTCATAAATGGATGAATGGAAAGTAGGTGAGAGAACAGCATCCTTCTGGAGATCGTTAGCTAACACAGAACAACCAAAGGAGCTAATCGATATCTGTGAAAAGGGTGGATGTGGGTACGTAAATCCTGAGCTGATGCTGGCATTGGGAAAATACAGGTGGAAGGAAATCGATACAGGACAGTATTGCTATACTCCTATGTTACCATATTGAATGAATACACTAAGGTCTAAAGTATTGAGGTTTTAAATTATTAGTGGCTGCATGAGTAAGGCAAAACATCACTAAAATATGGCGGGGCTTGGTGTTTATAAAATGTCCATATCATAGATGTGTAAGAGCTATATCGAATAGAATACCACTTTAAAGATTCCAGTACTAATTGCTTATTTTATTTATTTTATTTTATTTTATATCTGTCTGTCTGTCTGTTCGTCCTTACCTTACCTTAACTTACCGTAGTCAGGGTAGTGCCATATTTAATTTCTGACATGAAAATGAGGCTGTGAGGGATTGAAGTACAGTGTGTTCAATAGATTGTACTGTTGTTTAACAACATACCGATTGTTCAGCTGAGGAAATACTCTAAGGCTTAAAACCTTTATAAAACGTTTTGAGATGAAACGAGTATTAAAAATTACAAATGTGAATCTAGGACCTTGATCGCCAATTGTAAAGATTGTAAGTTTTTTCCTCACAGTGTTGTGTTTATCTGGTAAAAATTGTTTTTGGTGTTGTACCTCATTTGTTTGGTTTGGTGTTTTTTGTGGGTTTTTTTGTTTGTTTTGTTTTTCATTAAATTTGGTTTATTTTTTAGTTCATACTAGGGCTGGGTGGCTTAACGAGTTTGTACGATAGCACAATAGATAGGAGCACAATAATGTTCGTATTTTTTAGTGCGCAGTTAAAAACCTCCAAGGTAAGTTGTATTTCATGATAGCAGATGGCTTAATGGGGTAATAAAAAAATGCAATTGTCTGGCTCTGGTTTAATTAATTTCATTTTAGTTAGGAATTTACACTTCTGCCCTTAAAAGCTTATTTTTTGTTTTTAGTATTGTAAAGTTACATGTTAGATGTCATCTGATTTTAGACCCTTTTTTGGCACATAAGGATAGCATAGCCGACTTTCACTATATTGTTGTCATTGCCTTCATATAAGACCTGGGTTTATTGGACAAAATTGGGGAAGAACGGTAAAGAAATATTTAGATATTAAATATCATTTTTTTAATATACTAAATAGAATGTAAGAGAATAACGAGAGGTATATCGTGTATCGCAGTCAGCCAAAAAAAATACAGAGATATGATTTTTTTGGCCATATCTCCCAGCCCTAGTTCATACTCGGAATAATTTTATGATAATTAAAAATATGTAGATATTTAAGCTATGTATGTTATACATTATTTCTAAAATATTGCTTATTCATTTTACATCGTAATGTGTTTTTTTTTTTAATGATTTAAATTAGGTTTCGAATTCCGGTGGCTTCAGACGTTTGAACAATGTAAATGTATACAATATATCATGACGGAGCAATTGTCATATTGTATTGCTGGACCCCTTGCAACTACACAATCAGGGTGAACTAGCTGGAAATTGACTGGGTTTTCTTAACTTGCAGTAGGAGGAAGAAATCAAGGAGGATCGATTGTGCATTCTGCAGAGAGCCATTCCCCTCCTCATGCGGCCTATTCTGCAGATAATATGTTTGTCAACAGTGTGTGTCGAGAGGAGGACAGGGTCGCTCTCTAGCCTTTATTTAACTGTATTTACACACACCTGTGTGCCTTTATTTGCTGCTGGCTTAAGGAATATGAACAAATAAAGCATTGAGCTGGGCGGGGAGGTTGTTGATGAGTGAAATGGGATTGTTAATGCAGTGCAATAGTGAGTTTGTCATCAGGGGTTTGCAATTACAGCCCGCCCGCATTCGCCGCTGAGGATTAACCACCCACAATGAGCTTCTGAAAATCACGACCATTCACTCTCAAGACAGCAGTATTATAAAACAAGCATTTTGTCTGCTTTCCTCACCCTATTCTTTATCTCTCGTCTCTGCTCAAATTAATTGTGTAGCATTGCATCTCACCCCGCGATTTGCCGCATCTTCTCAAAGATCTGCCTTGACACATTGTCTTGCAAAAGCTCTGTAGGATCATCCAAATTGAAATACATCCGCACTATATTCCATCAAATGTGTAATTCAATTTCATACTGTGATTGAAAGGACGGAGCAGTTATAAAAGGTTATCTGCCGAAATGTGTAAATACTCGACGAGAAGATCTTCTTGTGAGAAACACCTAGTAGGATAACCACCCCTTTTGGCGGTTACTGACAAATGTTGTAGTTGTTGAAAATGCTGCAGAAATGAGCAAGCAAGCCGTCTGTGATGTGAAAATGTGGAGCGCTGGCCCTCTCAGTCTTTACAAGCTGCCTGCTGGTGATAAGTCTCCAGCCCAGTGACTTGCGGCTGTCTGTGTCAATCTGAGCCAGGCTGCCATTGGCCGGGAGATGTCAGAGAGGAGACATGAGTGACAGGTGAATTTGGAGAGGGCTGTGGAGATGTGGGAGGGGTCAGGAGGTTGGAGAGCCAACATAGGAGATGGAGTGATTTTTAAGGCCAAAGTAAGAACAGAGAAGCCCGTGAGAACCTGGAAAGGATGCAGGATGCAGGGCGCTTCTAATCAGAACCATGGAGCCAAACTGCAACATGTGCAGCAGATCTTCTGGGGACAGTGGGGGAGAATTTTGAAAATGACAAATTGCAGGCTTCTAAAATTATTATCAAGTGACTTCTGTATGTTGTCCGGGATTAAAGTGGTCACCTGTGTGGTTTTGTATGACTGTTGAGAAGAACATTGTTTAACCTTTAATGGTAAAGTTTGCAATAAATATGCACTGATCACAGAGTTTATTTCTCAAAGGAATTTCAATAACTCAGTGTGTTGGCTGATTCCAAGTCACAATCCAATAAATATTGTGGTTTGTTTATTCTATCTAAATTCTATTCATCTAAGAACCTGAAAAAAAAACATGTTTTCCACGCAAAAAAATATTGAACAGCACAGCTATGGCAGCATTGATATACTAAGAAAAATGTTATCGGGCACCAAATCACAGTGTGATTGTTTTAAGGATCAAGTTATATGTTATAGTATTTATAATAAAAGCAATATGAAAAGTCAGCTTTGCCATTACAGAAGAAATAAATTAAATTTTAAAATACATCCAAATAAAAAAAGTTATATAAATTGTAATAATATTTCACAAAATAAATGTTTTTAATGTATTTTTGATCAAATAATGAAGGTTGGTGAGCACGATACTTCTTTAAAAAAACAAGTTAAAACCAAATCTCACAAAGTCAAATAGAAGGGGTGGGACGGGTGCATTCCGAGTGTGCCACAACACAACATGAGCAAATAATGTGATTCAAGACAGCTTTCACAGGACGAAGCATTTGTTTAATATTGTTAATCCTATCCCAAATGAACACCATTGGCTGTGCCAGAGATTGACATAATCAGACTGTTCAAATAACAAGCAGTGTTTTGAAAATAACGTGTTTTTCACAGTGAACGTATCAGTGGCTTGGACCACTTTTAGCTCTATCTGCATATTTAACTGCAACAGGAGAAGGTTTTTTTTTTTAAATTAAGAATTAAACATTTCACCTTTAACTTTGACATTTTTAGCCTTTACGTTGTAGTGTGTTATATTAGAGTCTTTAGCTTGTCTGAGGCAAAGATTTCTTCTCATATTACTGAGGCTATCTGCGACATGGAAGCTGGAGTGAAAGAGCAGGGCAAATGACGTCTTCGCCCTTTTCCTATCAAACCAGGGCTCTTCGCCACGGGCAGCGCTTGGCCTTGTGGAAACCGTGACTGCAGACGCCACAAGGGTCCCGACACCAGCCTTTTCATCACGCCCCAAGTCTTTGATGCTAATGAGTTAATACCAACAATAGCCAAAGATTACAGCATGACGTTATCCTGCCCGAGGGGACCTTGGACTGGCATCCAAAGTTTTAAAGTCAAATTGATGTCCAATGGTGTTGTGCTGCACTAATGTATCCATCCTGCCTACAGAAATGATCTCCTCCTACTAGATTTGAACTTGCGAGGTTCAATTTGAAGGTGGGAGATCTTGAATATTAAGCAGGTGATTATTCCGACTTTCTGTTCTTTATTGGCTTCTCTCACTGTGCGAGGTGCCAACAGGGCGGACAACCAGGAACTGCTGTCAGCGTCCAAGAATAGCCACAGAATGACTGGATAAGACGGCGCTTTCTTCACTCTGACTTTGTTTGAAGTTTTTGGGAATCATTTGTGCTTGCATATACTCTAGTAGCATGTGAATTAACCGGAATGACTTTAGACCAAAATTCCCTTATTGCAAATTATATTTTATCATTCAAATACTATTGCATATGGCTCTTTGTTACTTTTTGAGAGACATTTCATAATTGATGACAGTCAAGTGACTCTTCTTACTGTGGACGCACAATGAAATCTAAGTCACTCCAGATGTCATTCTGCTTTGATTCGCCCCTCAGAGGAGTCATTTGCCAGAGCTGTTCTCCTGCCATAAATTCTTTGTTCCAGACAGAACGGAGGAAGACATGCCACCGTCTGAAGAAGATTGTGTGTGTATGCGCAAGAATGGAAATTTAGCTCATCTAACACAGGAGAAGAAGACATCAGAGTTCCTCCGAAGAGTCCCGAATGCAGAGAGATCTACATAAACTCTCGAGTAAAAATATCCCATCTTTCCTTTTTGTGGCGGTACTGGAAAACAAGAGCTCTGTGGAAGAATATCCAACCAACACATTAAATATTTTAATTTTCTCATTGGGACAGCTCATTAATATTTTAATGTAGTGTGATGGTGGCTGGTTAATGTTATCATTAATATGCACCATTCCAATATGCTCATATCAGTGGAAATCTATTACATGTTCAATTTGTAACTTTAAAGGGATATGAATGCGTGGAGCGGAGCTCAGGGGTTGATGAGTATTAGTTAGAGACGATTCT
Source organism: Sinocyclocheilus anophthalmus (assembly GCA_018155175.1). NCBI lineage: Eukaryota > Metazoa > Chordata > Actinopteri > Cypriniformes > Cyprinidae > Sinocyclocheilus > Sinocyclocheilus anophthalmus. The sequence goes on from JADLZN010006376.1 coordinate 86,311, forward strand.
ATGTGCACTAATGATTGCATGCTAATTATCGGGTCTATTTGATAGGGGACACCTAATTCAGTTTGCACACTGCATGCTAAGTGTGCTCACTGGGGAGACTGTATGCGTGTTATGAGTATGAACTTTTTAAGAAAAGTTTTGATTAGGGATGCACCGATACTGGTATCAGTATCGGCCCGATACTTGTCTCCTGTACTCGTACTCGTTAAAATGCCCCCATACCAAACACAGATACCACATAGCATGTGTTAAGTGCCATAATCAGACAATGAAACACAGACAACAGAACAACAGACAGCAGAAAGGAGTTAAGGATGTCCATTACGAGAGTATTCTATGCAATGAATATGATAGTTATAGCATTCAGTATCAACGCCTATGATAGCTGCTGGTGAGATGATAAACACGCACGCGGGGGAGTGGATTGAGTGTGCGAGCTTGTCAAGTGAATATATCTTTCTCACAGACACCACTGGAAAGTTTGTAGTTCGGTCGGATATTTCAAAAACAAGTAAGTAAAACAATGCAAAAGTTACTTAACGGTAAGAAGAGAGCGAGAGAGGCGAGGCGCCGGACCCAACAATTCTGTTGTGTGATCTTTGATGTTCACTCAGCACACGCATCATTTAGATTAAAACTAAACCGTAAAAATAAGACCATTCATAGGGGAATTCGCTATAAACATCATTTATTTTCAACCTAAGGCATACACGACTTTCTGGCGAAAGAGAATCTAGCAGCCTGTGTGAAATGCGCAAAGCTGTACTATTCTGCATCAGTACAAAAACGTGCACGCGTTGTGCGTGTTTTGCTTGCTCGAGTGTTTCTACATTATATGGGATGTGGCTATGGAAAAACTAATGCAGACAGCACAGTTATTCCGATGAAAAAAGCTCGAGGTTCTATTCTGAGAAAAATATACACAGTTAGGCGCTTTTTAGAACGCAGTGGTTGCCCCTGCATTATTAGCAGCAAAGAGCCTGAATACCAGTACTAAGCACGATGCAAGTGTGAGCAGATCCTAATGCTATTAAATTAAAGATGCCTGTACCAGCAGAGCAAAACAACTATGAACACGTGAGACAAGCGTCAACAAAATACTCGTAACTACACCTTTTCTATGGGCATAATTAAGTGTGAAAATTACCAAAGGATATACAGTCAAACCAAAGATTATTTAGAGACCAGATATAATTTTTTTTTTTTACTAGTGGGTGCAGAACACTACAGTATAGTTAATTTATGTAAGTGAGTATAGCAAAATAAAGTAAACCGTGACAAATCATACCCAAAAATTCTTATACAGTGGACTACCAGTAAAACTGAAACAAATTTGGGACCAAAAATTATTCAGACGATAAAATTGAAGTTAGAGTTGAATGGACGCGGATGGAACATGCATGCCAGGAGAATACAGGCTGTCATTGAGGCTAAGGGTTGCCCGACTAAGTATTAATAGTTGTGTAAATACTGTCATAGTAACAGCTGTCTGAATACTTTTTGGTTGATTGTAATCCATTTCATACCTTTCTATCAAAGTTATCTGGCATTTTTAAGATGAGTTTGTTCTGACACAGTTTAACTCGGAGTTCTTGTTATTTTTTATTACCATTTTCTAAACTATAGGAATAAACTGTGATAATGTGAGAAATGTTGAAGGGGCCTGAATAAATTTTGGGTTGACTGTACCTATTTGATAAATTAAGTTAACCAACTAACATTATACATACACTTTTGGTTTCTGTACCCAATATTTAAAAAAAATTTACAAATACAATAAAAATATCAGTATCGGTACTTGGTATCGGCAAGTACCAAAAATAAAAGTATCGGTAGAGTACTGGAAAAAGTGGTATCGGTGAATCCCTAGTTTGTGATGCAATTGCCTTAAAATAAGCTTATTCGCATGACTTGTTTTAGTTAAGTAGTAAGGGGGTGGTGGAGTCTTTGAAGATTTGGAGCGACAGCCCCCAAAAAATTGTAAGAAGTTGACTGTGTATATTTTTGACCCAGTATTGGAGTATGTTAAATGAATAAACCTGATGAGAAGCATTTTCAATTCAGTTGGTAAAAGTCTGGGGTTGGTAAGGTTTTAAGGTTTAATAGTCTTGAAGAATGCTCGCATTAAATTGGATCAAAAAAATTAATGTTGTAAAATCGTCATTCCAATTTCAAAATGTTTTAAAATTATATTATATAATAAAACTAGTCATATCTAAATTATTTCATATTTATGCGATGATATATGATAAAAAATTAATTAATAATATTCTTATTTATTTATGCTTTGTTATATTGTAATTTTTCTTTAGTGAATTGTATGCTATATCTATTTTAATTTTATCACTCTAAAGGGGTTATTTGATGCGATTTAAATTTTTCCTTTCTTTTTTGGAGTGTTACAAGCTTTTGGTGCGTAAAGAAGATCTGTAAAGTTTCAAAGACTAGTCTCAAATCCAAAGAGATGTTCTTTGTAAAAGTTAAGAGTCAGCCACGGCTACCTAAAACGGCTCCTTCTAACACGCCCCCACGTATCTACCTCACTATGTGGAAATATTATTAGCATAATGCCGCCCAAATGTGAACGCAAAGAGAGAAGGCGTGGTTTCAGAAACAGCAGTAATGTTGATGCAGCCATGTCAGAGAGACACTGTGTTTCAGTGCGAAAGCAAAATCACTTTATTTGACCTTCCGGAAGTAGATACAATTAGGAATCATTGGTCAAGATTTATTTACAACAGAACAGCACAAACCAGATATTCAAATTTGTGTAACGCATTTTATGGACTCATGTCTCTAGCTATTTGTGATACCCCTGTAGGGGATACGACGTTACAAGGCTGGCCAGTTGCACAAGGCCTATCTTCGTTAAACACTCCTAACACACCAGGCTCGACCTACCTAACAATGGGCTCAATTGCGACTTTGCTATGACACTCTGGTGGTTCTTCTGATCAGTGACTGTTAAGGATGTTGTTCTTAGTTTATGTTTGCTATGACTGTTCAAATGCCAGGGGGTGGGGGAGTTTTGCGCAGCGCAGTGTACCGGCGTTGTGTGAGGGGTCTGAGTGTGTGTGTGTGGTGTGGTGGGGTGCCCCCGCATGTGGGGGTCGAGGGGAACAGGGTCACATGCAAGTAAGGCAGATCGTGAGGATGTTGCACGTGGAAGCCCTCCGTCACGCGAAAACGCCATAAGCATGTCTACACCGCCCGTCTTAAAAACGCTGGTGTGTAAGTGCATCCATCAATGTGTTGTCACCCGCGACCTGACCTGCGTGGTAGACGCGATCACGCGAGTTTTTTTCCGCGATGGACCTTCTCGTCGACCTCAAATGTAGTTGGCGGCTAAACGAGACACTCACAACGACACTATTAGTTAACTGTCTTGAATTTACTTTGAAGCGAAGCTCGCGATTATGGTAAGGGGCATACATTGCAGACGGCCGCCGCTGCTTGTGTTGTAGTGAGGCATCGCAATGCACTGGGTCAGCTGGCCAATTAGAGCAGACTGCGCTGGTCAAAGGAGGGGGCTTTGTAGAAAACGACACGTTTGAGAGAGGCAGGGCATAGAGGACTTACAATAATGTAAAATAATGTGTTTTTTGAACATTAAAGCATGTCAACATATTCTGTTACACAAAATACAAAAAATAATGATCTTTAAAAAAAAGCACCATATGACCCCTTTAATTATTGGTCACAGGATAAGTGTGTATTATTATATTAGTAATAATGTTATTTATATGGATTAAATTTTTTTTTATATTTATTTATTTATTTATTACTACTGAATATTACCACAACATGTCTTTATTATATTTTTACTATTAAATCTAGGGTTCAGTAGAATAAAATTAAGACATTTGGTAAATAATTAAATATACATTTAATTTTTTTTTTTAAATAAACATTTAATTTTTTTTCTTTATAAGTTTGAGTTGTACAGTACTTTGTACAGTACAGGTACTCAGTTTGGTACCTGATTTCCTGTCAGCATTGTCAAGTCAGCCATGGTTTTCAGTATGAGTATGTTGAGAGCAATGAGCACAGCTACCTGTGTCAGTTTTGTAGAAACACACCACAGGTATGGTTTGGATATGTTTTTACTGTCTCGTTCACTTTGAATGATATGCAGCCTGAGCGCTCAGGTAGTATGCTGCTCTCACAGCCGTCTTCCATAGTGTAAGGTGCTGTTTGCCAAAAGAGAGTAATTCCTAGCTCTATCGACTCAACAGAAGAGATTTCAGCTGGCGAACACATCAAGTCACAAACAAGCTGTCAGCAGTAGTGTGTTCACCAGAGTGTTCTTCCTGTCACGGGTCTGTCTCTGCTTCCAAACCTTACCAAATCTCCGTCTCAGTCTGTCTCTCTCTGTCTCTCTGTTTCTGTCTCCTTCTTTCACTGTGTGTTTGACTATAGTGATAGTAAAACAAATTTGTGTAATGAAAGGGGCACTCAGTAACATATTACTCATAAATAAAACATACACAAAATGAAGAAGTACTGCACATACTGGTCATGTTTTGCTTCCCTTATTAAATGGTTTAATATGGAAAAAAGGACCGGAAGACTTTATATAAAAGGTTTTTTTTATGTTTTGATGCCAAGGACCCTCCTTTCTTAAAAATATTATTTAAATACTAAATGTGATATTACAAAAACGACATGTTCTTTGAAAAAAAAAAAGTAATTTGCTTTGTCATTGCATTAGTAAAAGGGGAAGTAAAAGGGAATTATTAAAATATTACCTGGAACAAATTAACTTTGCATTTGGCAAGCAGTTGTGTGTGTGTGTGTGCGTGTTAAATAAGAGTATTGGACTACTCTTAGACATATACACCTTTTTTTCTTCTGGTTTGTATTTGCATTGTGCTTTTCACAATAAATATGCTTCCAGAGCAGTTTTGCAGAGAAGACTGCCTTGAAACCCCCAGTGAGCAAGATAAACATTTCACTAGTGAGGAGAAACTCCCTAGGAAGATAGAACCTGTGTACAAACTATTCTTGAAAGTATGCTGTGAGATGAAGAAGAGAACGTCTCAGGTTATGTATGTAACCATAGTTCCTCGAAGGAACGAGACGCTGTGTCGGAAACGCTAGGGGAACCCTTCTGTGGACAACGCTATGGATAGAACATGTTGAATCCAGTCTAATAGCTGAGCGGGACGTACGGCTCCCCGCGGGTGACGTCAGGAACAGGAGGAATCCTATAAACAGCTTACGTGGCGGCACGGAGCCAGCGTCACGCTTCAGGAATGAGGCACGCGCTGGCAGGGAGGACTGCCGGGAAGTATGGCACCGAGGCCGCAGCGTTAGTTCCTCAAGGAACTAGGGTTACCATACGTAACCGGAGACGTTAATCTTCAGGAAGACATCGAGCTGAGGCCGAGCTGCATGACCTTCCAAATCTCTGCCCAGTGCTGCAAGATCATGACTTGCACAGCTGAGGCGAGGAGGAAGTATGGCCAGGGGCCCGCCATCCCAAGGCCAACTTTCTGGAGGAGTGATTCTGACTCCAAGGTTGGGGAGAATCAAAGGACTGAGTCTGTGGGAATAGCATATGATCCAATTAGAATAAGCTTCTCTGGCCGGGGACCTACAGCCTCAGCAGCGCACGCAGATGGAACAGTTGTAAGAGAGGGGGATGGTGTCTTCCCAATGATGACCAACGAGAGGGGGCGATGGGAGGACGCAATGGCCCGGCCACTGAAGCCCTCTAGGGGTGGAGTGCGGGAACCCTGCGAGTATAAACAGGCCTGCAGGAATCTCCAGAACTGTTACCCACACGGGCAGTTAGCCTGGCGGGCTGGCGGGTCACTCCGCTAGAGACATACAAGTGTACTCATAGACGGGAAGCTCTGGATGGGGAGACTAGGTCTCAGACAACCTAGTTTGAGGGACCAGGAAATTAGATCATGAGTTGTGCCTCCCCTCAAGGAGGGCCCACACCCAACTAGCTCGGCGTGACGGCGGGTGCGCCCTCCGCCCGTGGAGAGAATCTCTGCCTGAAGGGGATCTCCCTAGAGCACGTCGAGAAGAGAAAGAAATCAGGCATGAGACCCAACTTGGCCCGGCAGAAAACCGGCGCGATACGAACAAACAGACGGGTGCCGGCCCGGCGCACTCTCTCCAGAACTCCCGGAAGAGCCAGCAAAAATCGTTAGGACAGGCACTATCAGAGCGAAGCCCTCTCGGCCAATGTCGGTACCTGGCATTGAGAGCCCCAGTGAGCTGGTATTGCGTCAGATGAGAACCAGACCGGGGACCAATGCCGATATTATATGAGCGCAACAGGCCCACCTGAGGATGGCCAACCACTCTCCATATCTGTTCAGCCACACTCGGGTGAATACAGCCCATTTTTTTCCATTCCCCGGGCCTCGCCCACTGCTCTCCAACAGGATGTCTGCCTCCATATTGATGCCCAGCGAAGTGGAACTGCTCTCAGGCGAGAGAGTTGTCCTGGGGACCACAAAAGTATCTGGTGCGCAGCTTGGACAAGGGGCGGCGAACCGCAGAAATGCGTCCTATTGGTGGTTTTTGCATATATAGAGACCACCCGCTGTGCTCGGTGCATTGGCACCACACAATGGGGACCTGCTGCCTCTCCTTCTTGGTCTGGGAGAAAAGATGGTCAAACCGAAACTAAAGTGGCCAGCCTTTTCAGGAGACATTGATATATGCCACGTCACGCGGCGACCCACGCCACAGACCCCGCAAGGAAGGAATGGACACTTCATTGACGAACCCACCGACCACGGGAGGGACGGTGCGGACGGGCCTCGCTAGCGTTACGCGGCAGGAACAAGGAGGCTCCCGTCCCAGCAAAGCCTGCGCCTGAGCCACACGACACAAGGTTTACCACCCCCTCCAATGTATAAGGCAGTGGTAGGCACCTCGCGGGGCACACTTGAGCATGCTGAGCGGGGACGTCCCCTCGGGGTGAACCCCTGTTCTGTGTACCACCATGTACGGGCGTCTCATGGACAGCAGGCCAATACGTGATTCACGCTTGCACCGCCACAGATTGTAACAGCCCAAGCAGTTTGGAGGACGCCCTTGAAGATACGCTGTGAACTGGAAGAGGCCCCCCCCACTCTACCAGACCCCCTTGTGCAGGGTCGGCAGTCCGACTCCGTTGCAGGGCCCTGAGGAGAGACGGTGGCACCGTGTTAATGCGGTGTGTGATACTGAACTAACGTCCCAGAAGGGGCACATGCTCTACCGAGGTCCTGACGGGCCACAGCATCAGAACCAGTCATGCTGAAGTCTATTGAAAAACCAGCACACAGACCCTCAGGGATCCACGTCGTCTGTTAGAGACGACTACGATAGACCACAGCACAGCAACTACTAACCATACCTAGCAGTAGAGTGCGTAGCAAGCCTTTAGTACACGCTACGCTTTCCGGGCGCGTTGGTACAACGGAGCCGCAAACGCGCTCGGCGGAGGACCCACTGCGCGCCTGGATACACGGCAGGGGGCAAGAGCCACCTCTCGGAGGGACACCTGAGGAGAGCACGGGCAAGTGCGATTGGTAAGCGGTGCACTACCGCTGCTTCACCGAGGGAGTGGCTGGTGACAGAACAGCTAGTTCGGTGCCTTGAAAGCGTCTGCTATGCCGAGGGGGCACGATCAGGAAATAGGATGCTCGGGGGACACTCCGCATCCCGAAGGCCGCGCAAGCCCTCTCAGTGCACGCTACGTTTGCCGGGCGGTAAACTGACAGATTGCGCGCTGGAGACAGCTGTGCCGAACATGGTCGGGTGGCACAACGGGGATTACGGGACAGTGTATGCGGTTGTGGAACCTCTCTCCCCAGGACGGAGGGCATGCCTCCGAGGTCCGAGCCACAGCAGCAGGCACCCTCAATAGCTTGAAGTCTCCTTTTGAAATCCTTTGTGAAAACGGGACGTGCCCTAGACCCACGGTGTCCTGCTAGTGAAGACTCGACCACAGCCACTCTAAATACAGTTTTTCCGTAGAGGTAGTGGCAAGCCTCTTGTACCGCTACGTTCCCGGGCATGGTGGGGATAAAACTGAGAAGCAGGACGAGAAACGACGGAGAGGAACCCAGCGCGACCTGGGCGCCACGCTGGAAAACGGACGGGGTTGGCAGAGCCTGACCTCCTAGATTGGGCACTGAGGTAGACAAGAGAACAGGGCACACGTTGTGAAGGCGCAACAGGTGGACAAGCTCATTTGTCCCCAGAGGGAAGGCGGCCCCCTCCAGCAGAAGAAAGTCCTAGGTTTAGGCATCAGGAACCATTTACAACGATAACTATTCCAGCTGAGACACTGACTGTCCAGCAGACCCGCCTTTGATAGAAGCTTCGAATGGGAGCGCCCACTCGGACTCTAGACTCTGCGGAGTACGAGAAGTGAGGCCCCCAGAATAAGGGGCTGGAACACGGTGGGTTGGGACTACTCCGCCCAGCAGCCCCAGCTAACCGCCTCAACCTCCTCAAAGGAAGAGAGGTTAATGCGTGTCTTACTCGAGAACCCAATTTAGTTTCCCAAGGCCCCTGTATATCTACTTAGTCCGTAGTCAAGGACAAACATCCTTCGCACTCCAGAAGGTAATGCAATCAAACAACCAGATTGTCACGGCCGGTAAGGGGCACCGTGGAAAAATAGGGTCTGGGTCCAAATGCAGGTGAAAACCTTTTTATTCCAAACAGAAAGGCCAACAAGGCTAAACAAAAACAGGTCTAGGGACGACGAACACCATTACATTACACACAATACAGCCAGGCCGAGTGATGAGTTAGAGGAGAAGATATAGTCAGTGACAACGGGGCACAGCTTAGGGTGAGTGTGATGAGTGAGTGACTGAACAGGTGTTGGGCGTTTGGGGAATTGGGGTCGGAACTGAGTGAAAGGTGAGTGGGGTTTGGTGGAAGGGTGAGTCCGGGAGGATGGCCGCCCTATGGGAGAGAGAGAGGGAGGAACACCAGACGCAGACCCGGACACAGATGAGTAAATACGGTCTAGTGTAGTAAGATTCACATCAAAAAACGAAATGATGTAATATATGCGCTGCGTGTGAGCCATTCAGTCACACGAACAACATCAGTCTCCTCAGAGAAAGATGGCCGCATCGGCAAGCTCTCTCTCAGAGGGGGAAGAACCGCAGCGTGGGCTTCCAAGCCCTGGGAACGAGCTCTAGATCTAGCGAACACTGGTGGAGATAGGAAGAGCCGTCTCCAACACGTCCGCCAGATCATGTGCGATCCCCACGATCTCAGTCGCCGCCGTGCCTCAGCAGAAGCGGGACCGGAACCGCAAGATCAACAGAGAAGTGACCACTCCTCGGAGCGGCCCGAGGTGAGCGCGGAGACACTTAACAGTGGGGGGAGAAAAAAAAAAAAAAC
>JADLZN010006378.1:0-25306 GCA_018155175.1 Sinocyclocheilus anophthalmus
TTTGTGATTAATGAGGACACTGGCCAATGTGGCTGTGACAGTGCTTCCCAACATTGAGTGGCAGTCTTGTGAGCTCTTTCGGAAACCAAAGAGAACCTTATTAAGCTGATTGATTACCAAGAACTTTCTCCAGGTTATTGTGGCCTCTCTTGAGGTTGAGCTCATATGTGTAATTTTACGACCTTTGACTCTGTCATGAGCGATACAACCACATTATGTCCGGGTTTAGGTAATTAATGTGTCCACTTGGCATTGTATTAAAGTAAATGTGAAATTGGTATCAGTACTTCAATTTGATCAGAATTCAGCAGAAGGAAGTTATTCTGCATCCAGTCTGTCCTTAATGCAATCCACCAACTTGGAAAACTGTGATAATTAATTTGGTCGTGAGGGACATACTGTAAAGCTGTGTCTGATCAGATTAACAATGAAAGCTAATGCTATGCCACATGTTTTCTAATGTTATCACCTAAGGAAAGCCTGTTCAAGAAGAATAACAACGGACCCACGACCAAGCCTTGTGGCACCTCATACTTTATCTGTGTTGGACAGATCATTATTTCCACAAACAAAGTAATAATGAAGTAATAGATAGGATATAAACCAGACTAGCACCCGTTGCCCATACTAAATGCAGAAAAAAATAGCTATAGGCTACTTTGCAGAAATGGCATGAACGAGATAAAATGCAAATGCATCTGCTTGAGCACTGACCTAACATATGTTATTCAAGCATACATAGATAAAAGCATAAAAAAGGACAAAAATTAAATTAGTAAATGCTGGTACCTGGTCTGTGGCTTGAAATGTAGTTGAAAGATATTTATGACACAGAACAATACAATTGTGACATGGACAAGATGAAAAAGAGACACCATACACTTTTTCATGCAAAGATCCTCATTTTTACTTATCCAATCATTTGCACATGCATTCACACTAATCAAAGAGACGCACTGCCAATAGTGGCCTACATTCAGAAGCCAGTTTCCTCTACTTATTTATTTAAATGCTATCTTCATAATACAAATAATCTCATAACAACACGCCAAGAGTGTGAGGATGTTGCCAGCCTTCATCCTCATTAGGAGAAATGTTGTGAAACAGAAGATGAGAAGCACTTTTCGGCTTCTAACGAGACCTCGGGAAAAGAGACCTGAGCTCCGTTGCATGAAACCTGACTCTCTGCCCTGCTCCCCATCATTGTTTGCTAATAAGCACAGAACTTTGTCTCTGCCGACTGTTTTCGTTCGCGATCCGCAACATCATTATTACGGCTGTTTGAAGTTTTGCTCTCCTTTCACGCACATCTGCTCGCCTGGCAAGCTCGGGGAACACAGACACCGGGAAGGAGGCAGGAATGAGCGGTGGAATCGAGAGAATGAGGGAGAGAGAGAGAATGCAGAGGCGAAATTTGCATATCACATAAGGAGAGAGGTTGGAGAAAGAGTCCTGGAGCAGATGTCGATTTGCATATTCAACAGTGGGCCGGCTGAGAGGGGGTTAGGAAATGTTAGCTGGACACTGGCCTATTGTGTTGCTAACCTCTCTGAATGCACGGAGAGCCCGTGTGCTCGGGAGGGGGTCACAGGTAATGAGGACAATAGCCAACCTGTTTCATTCTTTTGTGTTAGTATTGGTTCTCCTGACAGACTGCTGTGGAGAGCCATGGCCTACTTATAACAGGTGTAATAGGACTGAGCCTCCCTGAAAAATGGAGGAATGTTTATTTATTTTGGCGTGATACAAAAATGGATGGTTCAGTGGCCCAGAACATTACCTATAGAGAAAAACACTGTGTTTATGTTGCTGCTTGCTTTTACTCTTTCTTTCTTTGGTCAGCATTGGGACATGCTATATCTGTGAATAAACTGAATTTGAGAAAAAAGGAAGAAATTATGGGGGGAAAATGAGAAAACGAGGGAAAGAGAGACTGAAAGAAGAGTGTTTCAGTTCATTGTGAGGTAGTGGTGAGTCACAAACTGAGAGTTTGGACATGGAAAAGGAGCTCAAATGGTAACGATGGAAATTGAAATGATTGGGACTATTTCAGTTCCTTCTCCAAACCCATAGCTTTACGTAACCTCTCAACTTAAAGTGTTCAACCACTTCTTGTTTTCATCTATTCCTGAAGGAAGAGATCTTCCCTGGGTATTTGAAGTTTTCCAAGCTTGGCGCCAAGCTCTCGTTAGAGTTGGAGCAGATGATTGACGTGTTGTTTGCAGACATATTTTTGGCACGTTAATATCATCAAACAGAATGCACTCATCTGACCTGACAGATGCAGTTAATTAGAGTAAAAAAGTACGCTATATAGATCTTGTTATCTAAAAACGTGCACCACCCAAATCAAGACTGCCTTCATCATGTTTAATTTTAAGTCCCCCTCCCCTCACTCTGTTTTTCTCCTTTTCTCTTACTTCATACATATCTCTGCGGACTCATATTAAGATTCAGTCTTGCATCTACAGTTTAAAAGTTGGACTCCCACACAAAGACGTTCCGTTAAGAAATACTGTATATGAATCATAACCCTTCCGAGCCTGAACAGAATGAGAGAGGAAGGCTGAGTTATGTGTGGAAAGCGCAAGGAAAATGGGCCTGACCCGTAACCCAATGAACTGTGAATCCCTGAGCCCTGCTGATACATGAGCACACCAAGAAGAAAGACGCAGAGCCAAATGAACACGCATACATGCCTTGTATATTTCTATCACACGACCCATTCCCATAGCAAATTTCACACCAAAGGCAACACAACGTTATCCAGATTGCTGAGACTGGAGGCCAGATGTGGATGCACACAGCACATAAACAGATGTTTACACGCAAACGTCGCCCGCTATGGCGGGCCATGTTGAGAAGACAGACAGCCACAGTGGAAAAACAACATACTCGCTGTATCAAACTGCTGTGACACTCCACTGAACATTCCATAATGCATTTCATGGTAATGCACTGCATACATATGCATGTGATTTGTGTTATCTCATTTATTGTGTCTCTGGTGTTTCTTTACATCCCACTAATCTTTGCTTTAGGGCTACAACAACTAATCCATAATGAAATTAATCAGAACATAAACATATTTCATTATCCGTTAGCTAGATATGTGCTCTGAGGCACTGGTAATCTCAGTCAGTGATGCCACTTTACAGTAAAAATGCATTTCTATAGAAAAGGCATAGTTGAATAATGTCACTGGTCACAGAGAGCTGCAGCAGAGAAAGTGCATGACCCAATTTGTCCAAAGCTCTACATAATAAAAGCACATAAGCAACAGTTTTATGCTGTTTAATGTGGTTGGCAGATTTTTTCCCCCCCTCAGAGCTTGCATTTCAAAAAATTATATTGTATCTATAAATGAAGGTGCTCCTCTGTTAAGTCAAGCGACTATTTCTATTTCACATAACTTGTCCCAAGAGCAAGAAAGTTGCCGTTAAACGTAAAATAAGAAGTGTTGTCTGAGACATAGTCAGGGGGTGGAGATGTACCACTTGTAGATATGAAAGCAAGAATTGTAACAGTCAACCAAACAATGATGAATATGTTTACTCTAACAGATGTGCATTGACTGGAGCAGCCTAAAGTTTCATTGTGTGATCATGCACCATTCGAAATTAAACTGGAACTTAAATTCCTGAATTTGAATTAGCAAACAGAATGCAAAATTTAATATAAAATATGTTAAACTGTAACTAAAAAGTTTGTTTGAAAGTTTTAAAAAAGGTTATAGGCCTTACAGACAGAGAAAGATAGAGATAGATATTTAAAATGCAGAGTCTTCAGAACTCCAGAGGTTTCAAAAAGCAGTTATTCCGTTATTTATTTTAATGCCTGTAAAACTCTTAATGTCTTAATAATGCAAGATAATAATAATCATACACTGATTAATTTTGGTATTAATACTGTTGCCATAGAAACACATAGTTCTGAGTCCGAGGACGTGAACAGCTCTCAGTAGAACGTCCAGTTTGTATTCTAATAATTACTGTAATTACGAAATGGTGTGAATGCAGCATTACAGTTCAGTAAATTCATTTTCTTGTAATTCATATTTAGCTTTCAGTGAAGTGTGGCCAATTCAATACAGATTCACATTCATGAACTGAAAGGGATTTCAAAAATATGTTATTAATCTTTACAAACACTTCCGGTGTCTCCTCTTATTCAGTTAGGACTTCCAAGTGTTTGTTTCCCTGTTACCTACATAGAAAACAGCTGCTCAGAGACATTACCAAGATGGCCGCCAAGTGAACTGACTTATCTTAAAATGGACTTTAGTTAAGAATGTAAAAAATGTGGGGGGAAATAGGCTTTTTTATTTTAATTTATCTGTTATTTAAAAAAAATTATACATTAATTGATTAGCAAAATACTCATTAGTTGCATTCTATGTTGCTTGACCAAAATCATTTCAAATATGCACCGTGTGCTTAGCTTTCTCTCTTTTGCTTATGTTTTATTTATTCATTTTCACTCCCATCCCATCCATCCTCCTTTCTATTGTTTGGGCCTCTGTCCTCCTCAGTTGAAACTTGTAGCCGCTGCACAACCAAAACGATATCGATTGGTGTCCTTTGCAGCTTGCGTGATAACCTTGTGGTAATAGCGTTTCAGGGCTTGCCATGGATTTTTTCCAAACATATTCTGTCATTTTCCATGATTTATTGTTCCGATAAGCACCAATTAAAGCTGCAGCACTCTGTACCGCACCGACTATGCAGTGCATCATGGGTAGCTGCAGCTGCCTGATTCATTCACGTTCTGATAGCCTGTGTCTATTTCTAATCATGTCCATTAATCAAAATGGACAGAGAGAGAGACGGAAGGGAAAAACATAGAAGGTTTCATCCTCCAGGCATCAAAGAGTGTGGCTATTTTCCTCCTCTTCAGTGGTTGATTTGCACCTCTTCTCTTTCCTTTGTCATCCAGAACTTATAGCTGAATAATAGAATGGCTTTCTGCTGCATGAATGCTTCGGTGTCCCCGACAGGAATGCGAGCGGCTCCAACACTTGGAAGGAGCGAGAGGGGGATGGTGAAAGACTGCGGGAGAGCATGAAAGCAAGAAACAGAGTACACAGTGACACCTTCAAAAAATTTTAGCGTTCTGTCCAATTGCGAATGTCTTTTTCTTTGACTTCTTCAAGAAAACAGAGAAAAATAGGGATAGAGGTGAGATTCCCTCTGTGTACTGTTGTAAAAACGTTCAAAAGGAAGTGACAGCATTAATTATTTTTCTTAAGGTGAGCCGCCAGTATCCATATCCGTGCGAAATATAATATCATCGTCTATTATGCATCTTTACATTAAGCCATTAGCCCGTCCTATATATATATATGGAGAACTGCCTGGTTGATATCCATGCATGAAGAACTCTTGCTGAATCAACTGATTCATTTGGACAAGTCAATTTATCATTTCCAACAACCGTATAAATATATCATGTTTTCAGCTTTGCCAAAAAACAGGATAACAGCTTTTCCCTCACATCTCTAGTGGCGTAGCATCTAAACAGGAAGTTTTTGAAAATAGCAAGTTTCCTCAAAAGTCTGTTTAGTGAAATATATTCAAAGAGCATGTATTGATCTAACAAAGTGATTTTAAAGGGTACTTTGTCAAAAGATTTGACAAACAACCCAGATTAATTATGGATTCAGCACAACTCGTAAGATCTTTTTCCCTCCTTGGACCATCTCTGATAAAATACTGTCTTACCGAATTCTCTTTTTCAGAGATTTCTTATATAACTGTGGTATGTGGGTGTTTGTGTGTGTGTGTTTGCAAAGACTCAAAATAATAATTCTTGTGCTGACCTTCATTCAGTTGTGGACAGTGATTCTGCAAATTAGAAATGGGATTTGTCAGCTTTAAACTACAGACTCTGCTAAAATACCAAACTTGAATGAGTAAATCAGTAGAATTTGTCAAACTAACCCAACTGGGTCTCTTGCAAATAAATTAATAGTTCACACAAATATGAAAATTTACTCACCCTCAACCACCAAGAGTGATATAGAAACATCACAATAAGTAATCCACATGACTCTAGTCTATCAATTAATGTCTTGTGAAGCAAAACCTGCATGTTTGAAAAAAACTAATCCATCAAGATACTTCTAACTTCAAAATACTAAAGACAGCAGTGATTTGCACCAAAGTACCTTTCAAAGAAAGTCTGTTCACTTGGCTGGCCATACAGTGGGTACGGAAAGTATTCAGACCCCCTTAAATTTCCTTTTAATCCTTTTTTTCCTAATAATCCTCATTAATGTACACACAACACCCCATATTGACAGAAAAACACAGAATTGTTGACATTTTTGCTGATTTATTAAAAAAGAAAAACTGAAATATTTCACATGGTCCTAAGTATTCAGACCTTTGCTCAGTATTTAGTAGAATCACCCTTTTGATCTAATACAGCCATGATTCTTTTTGGGAAAGATGCAACAAGTTTTCACACCTTGATTTGGGGATCCTCTGCCATTCCTCCTGCAGATCCTCTCCAGTTCTGTCAGGTTGGATGGTAAACGTTGGTTGACAGCCATTTTTAGGTCTCTCCAGAGATGCTCAATTTGGGTTTAAGTCAGGGCTCTGGCTGGGCCATTCAAGAACAGTCACAGAGTTGTTGTGAAGCCACTCCTTCGTTATTTTAGCTGTGTGCTTAGGGTAATTGTCTTGTTTGAAGGTAAACCTTCGGCCCAGTCTGATGTCCTGAGCACTCTGGAGAAGGTTTTTTCGTCCAGGATATCCCTGTACTTTGCCGCATTCATCTTTCCCTCGATTGCAATCAGTCGTCCTGTCCCTGCAGCTGAAATACACCAACACAGCATGATGCTGTCACCACCATGCTTCACTGTTGGGACTTTATTGGACAGGTGATGAGCAGTGCCTGCTCATACTGCTTAGAATTAAGGCCAAAATGTTCTTTCTTGGTCTCATCAGACCAGAGAATCTTAGTTCTCACCATCTTGGAGTCCTTCAGGATTTTTTTTTAGCAAACTCCTGCGGGCTTCATTGTGTCTTTGCACTGAGGAGAGGCTTCCGTCGGGCTGCTCTGCCATAAAGCCCCGACTGGTGAGGGCTGCAGTGATGGTTGACTTTCTACAACTTTCCGACTGCATCTCTGGAGCTCAGCCATTGTGATCTTTGGGTTCTTCTTTACCTCGCTCACCAAGGCTCTTCTCCCCCAATAACTCAGTTTGGCCGGACGGCCAGCTCTAGGAACGGTTCTGGTCGTCCCAAACGTCTTCCATTTAAGGAATGGAGGCCTCTGTGCTCTTGGGAACCTTAAGTGCATCAGAATTTTTTTTGTAACCTTGGCCAGATCTGTGCCTTGCACAATTCTGTCTCTGAGCTCTTCAGGCAGTTCCTTTGACCTCATTATTCTCATTTGCTCTGACATGCACTGAGCTGTAAGGTCTTATATAGACAGTGTGTGGCTTTCCTAATCAAGTCCAATCTGTATAAGCAAACACAGCTGGACTCAAATGAAGGTGTATAACCATCTCAAGGATGATCAGAAGAAATGGACACACCTGATTTAAATATATGAGTGTCACAGCAAAGGGTTTGAATACTTAGGACCATGTTATATTTCAGTTTTTAATAAATCTGCAAAAATGTCAACACTTCTGTGTTTTTCTGTCAATATGGGGGTGCTGTGTGTACATTAATGAGGAAAAATTTTTTAACTTAAATGATTTTAGCAAATGGTTTCAATATAACAAAGAGTGAAAAATTTACGGGGGTCTGAATACTTTCCGTACCCAACTGGATGTTCTAGGCCTCCGTCAGCTCACACACGACCAAGGTTCCTATCTGAACTTATGCGAATCCTGACATCTCAAACGCGCGCTGAACTCGCAATTAAATTCATATTTTAAATCAGCAACAAACTCTATCTGGAATGAACTGCAACAGGAATGCTGTTCTTAGTTCCAGTAGCATTTAAAAGCTTATTTTTCATCTAGACCGCCAATCGCATGCACAGGCCATACGCGCTTAAGACTGCCCATGCGCAGTGTCATCGTCTAGCCTCAGTTTGTTCTATGGGACCCGAGCTTCGAACAGCCTCTGCAAGATTCGGCTATGTTATACTACTTTAGCAATAGTGGGCAAATATCTGGCACCTCAGGATCACAAATGGTAGTAATATATGTCTTGATCAAATGATGCAGCACCTTATTGGCCAATAAATCCTCCCTACACCGGCCTAACCCACCTTGATTTTTTTTTATTGAAGATATGTGTCTGTTTTCAGATTGATCTGAATTTGAAAAGGGGACAAAGAAAGAGGTTGCAAAAGGTGGTTCAAACTCGGGTCTATCGCAATTAAAAAAACACATACTACAGCATGCGTTTACTACTACACCACTTAAGCTGTTCAGTGACCCCCGTCTTTTGTAATTTTGACTAGCCCAATCACACGTTGGTGTGTTGGTGTAAATAGCCTCTGCCAACAAGGTGGCTATTTGCACTTAGTGTAAATAGAATCCATCGCTAATACACGAGAAATTCTCATATATCCACATAATAATACTTTCTCCAGTATAAAAGTCATCTCATCTAAATCATGAGAGAAATATGAACTGCTCAAGCACTGTTTACAGGTGAAAACAGTCCTAAGCAGGTCTAAACAAATATGTTGGAGAATTTTTAAGATTAGAGGACAACAAGAGATGGGCTTTTTCACTGGAGGAAGCAGTATTATGGATAGTGGACTTGTATTTTGGACAGAAACAATGGTTAAAATGCCTTAATGATGGACTTGTTTCTTAAAAGATCTCCTCTGATGAAAAATTTTCATTTTTGGATGAACAATTCCTTTAACTGTACTAGCTATTCATAAACTATTAATTGTTTGTTTGTTTTGTTTTTACAGTGGTTGCATCCAAAAGTGGAAAATGCTGACTTCGTCAGCCGTGTACATAGGTAGTAGCCTCAACATGCACACATGCAAGTCTGAGGCATTGCTACCACCACTGCCTAGATATACACAAGCCTGCTGTGCATTTCATGCAGTTGACAGGAGTACTTTTATTTATAAATGCTTTTTAGGAACTCATTCTCAATGCTCTTGAAAAAAAAAAGCAATTCTATAAATGTATTTACTAAATGTTCCTTGTATGTCTGTAAAGCGTTATGGGGCCTTGGACCAGTCTGAAATAAGAGTGCCTTTTGAAATAAGCAGCATACGCTGCAACCTCAATGGAATTAGCTCGCTTCAACAGTTACATCTACCCTCCATTCACATACCAAGCCATGCCAACAATAGTCAATGAACATTTTCATGCAGCCCCAAGGAAATGGGAGATTACAAAAACTTCTATTTTACAATTTAAGGATACATGCATAAATTTTCATGAAAATCTATCTACTGTTTGTTTTTGTTTTGTTGTGTTCTAAGTAATATACAGGGAACTGCTTGTTTTGGTGTCTCTCAGCACGTGCACACATAGACATCAAAGGGAGCTTGAGCACCTGCCCTTTTTCTTCCTCTAGAGAAAGTGCCCTTTTTTCTGTTTTTTTTTTTTTAATAAATGAATATATGTATATATGTGTGCGTGTTTCTGTTTGCGCACCGCTTTCCCTGTCAAACAAATAAAAAATAAAAATAGCAGGTCGGGTCGGGAAATGTTGAGACTCTGTCGAGTTCCGATGCCTTTCACCCTCCACGTCTTCGCAGCACAGCAGTGTAGCACACATTGATCTGCACATGCACATCACTGACAGACAGAGAGCCGCAGAAGTGAAGCCCTCCCTCCCTTTCCAGTTGTGTTTGTCTTGGTGTGGAGGTGAGTGGTGATGAGCAACATACTAAGCTACCTGTGCCTCGAATTTACTGTTAATTATCCAAAAGACAAAAGGCAAATACAGTTAATTTATCTTGCTAACATCTATGACTCATGAGAGAACTACCATGTAAGTTAGCTAAAGTTTAGCTAAAGCAATAGGAAGTCTAGTAGGTTAGACCAGTGCGGGTTTGCTCACTGCATGATTCAGTTTATTAAAATGCATTTAGAATTATCACAACATTCAAGATATGGAGGCAGAAATGTATATATTTGTATCATTTCATATAGTTCTCATTCAGCAAGCGAAGACTGCATTTTTTTCCACCCAAAAGCAGCATGATTACAAATGTATATTGATTTATACAGCATTCAATAAACAGAAGTTATTAAGTGAAGTACATTTGAGACACAATATTGACTGTTTTGCTCTATTCCTCCAACAAAATTAGTTCCAGTTGCGTCTCTGAGCAACAGGACGGATTCGTTCCTGAAATGAATCACCGTTTAAATATTCTGTTCAATCGCAATACTCTCGTTGAACAGTGACTTGCTGCCCCCTACTGGCAGTTTATTTCACATTAAGTATCTTTGCCTGAAAAAATATTAAAAAGTTAAATATCAGTATTTAATGTTTTATGTTGAAAATATCAAAAACCTAGTATGCATTTGAAACCTGCAGTTTAAATCAGTCCTGTCCGCATTAACATGTGTGTAAATGCATTCTAAATGCCACTTCAGATGCAGCTTTGTGTTTCCTCTGCATTGCAAAGATAAACTTTGTCAATACTGATTTAATTTGCTTGACAACAGCCCAAATTACTTTATTTTTACTCTAATTGACTGATTCAATTTAAGAATCTGACTAAAAAGATGATGCACACTTTTAGAAAAAAGTAGAAGGTAAAAATGCCCATAAGAGATAAAAAAAATCTATTTAAACTTATTGGAAAACATTAATTTCTATCACTTCTGGTAACTGACCATCAGACAGAATATCCAGAATATCAAACGTAAGTCCAGCTTCCACGGTAAGGAAAAAAGATATCATCACAATAACACACTCAGCAAAATATCTTCTAATTATCGTTATCAACAAAATTCCAGAAAATATTGAGATCATTTTTTTCTTTTTTTAATATCGCACACCCCTGATATATTTAATGTTTTGTTTAGAAAAAAATTAAAATAAATACGAGAAGTGCCCTTTTTTCCACTTGAGTCCCTGCCCCTCAAAATGTCTATGCACGTTCCTGGTGTGCATGTACGTGCGCAAGAGGTTTGAGAGTATGAATGAGAAATGGAAGAGAGTGGAGTGACTCCTTTATTTATTCAGTCTTCTGCCCTTACACCCAGTCCTCTGAAAGAGGTAAATCTGGCAACAGCCACTGGGGACCCACATGCTGCATCCCAATGAGGAACATGTCGCTCTGAGATGTTGAGTGGATGGAGTGTAAAGGGAGAGTGTGTGTGTGTGTTTGTGGGTGTGGGTGTGTGTGTGTGTTAAGGAGGACTAAGACTGTAGAGTTGCTTGAACAGGGTCACTTGTCTTAACCCTGTCTTGGTATTAGCTTTGCAGCACAGTTTTTTTTTTTTATATACTGTGAGAGGCAGAAACCAATGTTATTTTATTACGGTGCTCGGAGGGAACAAAATTACCTTTTGCCTCAGCAGCCACAGTGGCTGGTGAATGTACAATTTTACCAGCCACCCAGATTTTTCTGTTCAAATGTATAAAATAGTTGTACATATATAAATACAATTCATATATATATAATTGCAGTGTTTTGGATCAAATAATGCCGCCGGATGACATAGAAAACTTCTTTCAAAAGCATAAAAAGCATAATTCTTTCTACTAACGGTAGTGTACTACACTCTTAAAAAAGAAAGGTGCTTCAAGATGCCATAGAATAACCTTTTTGTCTAAATGGTTCCATAAAGAACCTTTAACATATGAAGAACCTTTCTGTTTCACAAAGGTTCTTTGTGGCGAAAGGAGGTTCTTCAGAGTATAAAAAGGTAAGAAAGAGATGGTTCTTTAAAAAACCTTTGACTGAATGGTTCTTTGTGGAACCCAAAAATGGTTCTTCTATGGCATCGCTTGAAAAACCTTTTGAAGAAGCACCTTTATTTTAAGAGTGTATTCCTCTTTAAAATAGAATACCTTTGCACAAACATTTGATAAACGGTTTCTCTTTTGCAAAGTCACACGTTTTTGTCACTTTAACTTTTCATTCAATTTTTTACTTTTTATTTTAGAACCCAGTTTAAGTTCTAAATATTAGCCACAGTATTTGAAATTAGAAAATGTTAACATACAGTGAACATTTGTATTCACAATATACATAATAAGCTAATCACACCATAGATTTAAAGTGAACTATTTACTTGCAAATGCAAATGTATTCACTTTTTGCCACAATGAGAGGGAGGGATGGAAAGACACAGGCTGAACTCGAACCCAAGTCTCCAATACAAGCACCACGACTCGACATGTCTAATACATGTGCTCTTGTTCTGACAACCAATATTATTTTATTATAGATTTTTTTTCTTTTCATCTGCTGGTGACAGAGCCACGACACACACTCATGGACAAAGCTTGCCTGCCTTCATTTAATCACTTTAGGGTAAGATTAAAATCTACCAAAAAAAAGGGCACACATCTGGACGATCCATCATTCAAAATAACTTTCTTAAACCCAACGGACAGTTTCATTTTTCCAGTGTTTACACTAATTACATTTCCAACACATTTCCAGGAGGCTCTGATTAGCTAATCCTGGCTGTGATTGATGGACTGGTTAAGGAAAGGAAAGTTATTTGCCAGTGGAGTGTTAAATGGATGGTTTTGTATTACCAGCTTAATCTTCTGTCTGAGTCACTAATTATCCCTCTGTCAGCAGAAGCAGCGTCACTGACCTGCATGGTGCCGTCTCTAGGGTCTTGTTAGCGTGTTGCTGGCAGCAAATTGTGGCCTAATCGTGAACGATTGGATGGCCCTAAGTCTTTCAGCCCAACCTCATCACTTGCTCTGTCACATCAGTCACACATTTTCCCTGGAGAATGTCATTCAGGCCCAGCACGTGGAAAAAAAAAACCTGTTGAAAATGCTATCTGTGTAGTGGAGTTGGGCCGTTGAGTGATGTCAAGGCCGATGTCTGGGAGGGGATTTTGCAGATTTGAGCTGACTGGCTGTGAAACCTGTGGTGATGACTGCGAATACCTACGAGGAGTCCACGGTGAGCATTCACTCAAGGACAGCGCACAATTATAGTTACATAGGCTGTTGTTTTGAACAGTTTGCTGTGAATTTTTGTGGATGTGTGCTGAAACACACCTGGGTCAATCACATGATGTTTTGTCCAAACTATTATTCATTAAAAATAGATTACGTGTTATTCAAATGTCATTGGCTTAAATTGGTGACTTATTGCGTTCTGTAATATATTATTTCTGAATGTAAAAAATACAACAAAAATGTTGTCTATTGAATGAATTTAA
Source organism: Sinocyclocheilus anophthalmus (assembly GCA_018155175.1). Lineage (NCBI taxonomy): Eukaryota > Metazoa > Chordata > Actinopteri > Cypriniformes > Cyprinidae > Sinocyclocheilus > Sinocyclocheilus anophthalmus. The sequence goes on from JADLZN010006378.1 coordinate 13,307, forward strand.
AATGTGTTGATTCCTGCAATGCAAGCTGAATTTTCAGCATTACGCCTCTTCCAAGGTCCATGGTTTTTCAGAAATCGTCTAATATCTGATTTGCTGTCAGAAACATTTCTTGTATATTACATATTGTGCTGCTTAATATTTTTAAAGAAACTGTGATTGTTTTTATTTTTAGGATTCTTTGAATAGAAAGTTCAAAAAACAGCATTTTTTTGGAAATAGAAATCTTTTGCAACATTATAAACGTTCCCTGTCTAGCTGTTTACCTTGATACTTTTATTTACCCATGCATCCTGGAAATAAAATAAAATAAATCAAATACAAAATATGATACCAATCATACCATAAAAATTAAAATAAATAAACAGAATAATAATAAAACATACCCTCAAACTTTTAAATGCTAACATGTACTTATTGGCTTAATTTATTGTAATATAATGATTAAGATGTGTAACATCAAGATGTAGAGAAAATATGTTATTAATTTTTACTTGATGGTTACACTGCATGACTTTTTTTCTTCTTCACTAAATCTAAACCAATATGAATATATTGACTACATTTCTACAAACTTGGCCCATGTGTTTTTAAACTAGATTTTTAAAATAATTATCATTTTCTTTATTGTGGATGCTCTTATTTGTCATGGGCCTGCCTGCCTGTTATTTTGAATAATTGAAAAACACTTTCACAGTCACTTTACAAGTTGTACTGTTTCAATGTCAATTCATTGATCTTTAGATTTTCTTTACTATTGCCACTTGTATTTGCCTCATGCATTTTTATCTTGCGAATCCAGCACCACTAGACTGCCCTAGAAACTATCAGTTGCTGTAAAGGTAACAGAGTTGTTTTCAAGCCATAGTTTGTGTATCGGTACCAATAATGGCCTGCAAATTGCAGCTATTATATTTAGTTCTGCTGTAATCTTAGTTATTTACCTGTAATGACAGCTTTATGCCTGTCGAACTCCTGACTTGATGGGCTATCAGAAAGCAAGAAACAAAATAATGATGGGGTTCACCTTTCATCCTGATGTTGATTCCATTAATTTGGATAAGAAAACAATGTTGCAACCATTGGATACAATCTTGAATGCGTTTTGTGCCTTTGAGATGCTTTCACTCATTTCCTTGGATAAGAAATAACTTAACTGCATGCAAACTTCATTGTAATTTTTTTTCAGGGCTCTATGGGATTTGAATATTTCATTATAAAGAATAATGAAAGTAGAAACTCCCATCTTTATTTGCCTCAAACAGAATAGTGTAAGTAGGAGTATAATTTTCATGCTGGCTCCATTTCTCACAAACTATGAACTTCATTCAAAACAAGACAAATATATCAAGTTGGTTCTATGCTTATCCACAATATAATGTTATCAAATGTTTTGTGAGCCACAACTAGATGTTCCATATTATATTTTTTGTAAATTAGTTTCATGAAAACCTAGAAGACACCTGTTATCGCTATTATATAATATAATGAAACATACATCTCAAATGAGCTCTTATTATGAGCAAGAGTAAGAAGTGAAGGAAATCATAATACTATGAAATTATGTCAAAATTGTATTAGGTTTAAACCTCTTTGTTGTGTTTAAGTGACTACATGGGTATAAATTACCATATAAAACACAGAATAATGATAGAAGTACAGAAGATAATAAAGAATAAATTCCATTTATGTTTAATATTATAGATGAACAGACGGTAGGTGTCCCCCCCCCCCCCCCCCCCCCCACACATTGAAGTTCTACAAGCTTTCTTAGGACTGGAATTATCTCGGTATTATAAGGTCTGAAGATCAAAAGGTATGTTGCCAGAAAAGGTCAATATATGATCAATGAACTATATATTTTTTTCTGTGCAATAAGTGGAAATGTTCAATAGCTTGTAGCCAAGGCTTGAAGAAATCTATATAGAAACTGATTTTTTATCTATCTATTGTCACGTATAATGTCACAAAAGATTTCTGAGCTGTTCTTTGACATTTCTGTTCATTTACAGAGTATGAAAAAATGTAATCAACATTTTTCCACAAATTATATAAGGCGCAAAATAAGTGTTTTTCAACACTTGATAAAATCCAAATGTGTCCCTTGCGCACAATCAGCATATTTGATGATTTGTGAAGGATCATTGACCGATAAAAGAGTGTCTTAATTATGCTGAAAATTCAGCTTTTGCATCACAGAAATAAATTACATTTCAAAAATCAGATTAAAATAGAAACCATTTATTTTATATTGTAGTAACATTTCCCAATATTACAGTTTTTACTGAATGTTAGATTTCAGAAGTAAAATGCCGACTTTAAATGGATAAGACTTACTAAAAATGTAAAACATTTAAAAAATTATCCCCCACAAAACTTTGTAAGCGTCTGGACCAATCAAACACACAATTTATATTTTGTTTTTATATTTAACAAATACTATGTAACCCCCCTCAGTTAAAAAGCCATGTGAGGACCCATGAACCCTTCCCCCCGGGATGCGTAACACCCCAGGAAGTCGAACATGCTTCTTTGTTGCATGGCAACCAACGCTGATTTCACTGGGTTTATTGGCCAAAAGTATTTAAAGCAGGGAAAATCCCTGCATGTCCTATGGCAAGAGGCAGAGTAGAAATGGACTGTGTTCAGGTTTAATTCATAGGAAAACCGTTATTTGAATTAACACACATATTCTTCAGGCCATTGGTATATTATTGTCATTGTGTAGTTTGTCTTTGATATTCTTAGACTATTATAGTATGCTTGTGAGGGGACCCATTCATGATCCTCCCTTTTCACTATATGTAAACTTACCTTGTTTAGTATCTATGAATTAGCCTTCTTATGATCGAAACAAGCGTGAATATTATATATTGGTACATAGGCAATAAATATTAGGGCCCTGAGAATCGTTAATAATTTCGATTTAAGTCCATTTGCAAATTACCATGCTTGGAGACAAAGGGTTGTAAAACCCTCCAGCAATTGCAACCTCGCGCTTGGAATTTCTGTCTTTTTCATTGGACAAGCCCATCTTGAAAGGTGGGGATATTCTCCGACCTTAAAGGCCCTGCTCCAGAGACCCGCCCCAGTCGGTGGTTTTGGTCAGATGCAGATGAAGATGTGAAAAAAAAACGCTTCAGGATACCAAAGCATATGTGCCAGGCCTTTCTTCGGCCTAGTACTTTCCATTCATCAAGTGACACTGACACAAACTGGTTCTTTTCATCGACCAACTTCAGCAAGATCTTGGGCCTTAAGATTGCATCAGGAATCTTTTCAGACAGACTCGCAAGTTTCAAACTTAGTCTTATTAATTGATAAATTAAGTATCATTTACACCTTTTTACAAGGTTTGTTTGAGCTAAGAATCTGACGTTTTCTCTCAGGTTTTAGATCTGCTGAATATGTAAAGTGTTCCATAAAATTCATTCTTTTTGCCTCTTTCTGTGCTGAGTTAAACTTTAACCCTTTCCTATACCAACTGTATGTGTGTGTGTGTGTGTGTGTGTGTGTATGTGGATGTTAGACCAGTTTATGTGTTTATGTAGTATGTTAGACTAGGTTAAGTGTTTATGTAGTTAATAAAACTTTACTTGTATCACACTTGACGTGTTCATTGTTTGCTCATAACCGGAGTCACTAATCATGCAGATTTACGTTACAAGCTTTTGTAGAATTGTACAGTTAGAAAGTTATTTCCCTTAACCAGGAAATTAACGTTCTTAGAATTGACAAGACAGTTGACCCTGAGTGGTCAGCTAAATATCTACAGCGGATCTAAAATATGAATGGTTAATTATAACTAGTTATGGTTAATTATTCATACTTCCTGTTGTGAGCTAAATTCGCTACACGTTTAAGCGGTTGGAATATAGTGGACAAGGTCTGGATAGATCAGATTGTAAACAAAGAATCAGTTCTTGTAATCAACATGTTGGATGCGGGAGAAATGGGCAGGAATTTGACATGGGCCAAATTGATATGGCAAAGTGACTGTCTCTGCATGAAATGGCATGGCTTGTGTTCTGTTCTCGGTCAGCAGTGGTGAGAATTTACCTACAGTCGTCTGAAGGGGGACAGGCCACAAACCGGCTATAGGGTGTTGGGCACCCAAGGGTTATCAATGCACAATGGCAACGAAGGCTAACACAAGTCACACAAAATTTTGGTGATGGTCATGGAAGGAATGTGTCACAACACTCATCACAATCTGTATCACAATCTGCTGTTTTAACGTTTCACTACGGTGCGGGAGCGCGGAGTGAGGAATGAGGAGACAAGGAGTACATCAACACAGGAGATTTTAATGTCTTTAAGGGAACCAGGAAAAACACACATAGCAGGAGAGGTTGACACATCCACAGACATTCACAATACCAGACGACCAAACTTAGAACAGGGCTCACTATAAATACACAAGACTTGACGAGGGGATGACGAGACACACCTGTAACTAATGGGGAAACTATCAGGGACAAATGGAACAGGAAACAGGAAACAGGAAACAGGAAGACCAAATAAGGACATAAGGAACACATGTGGAGCAAAACACACAGAAAACACGGAACAGAGTCTAACATTACTCCCCCCTCCCAGAAGGCGCGTCCCGCGCCATAACAATTCCACCAGGGAGGGGGTGTGTGTGCCCTGGAGGCTGGTGCAGGACTGGGACATGGGGAATACCTCCAGGGTGTATCAGGCAGTCCAGGGTGCCATGGCAGCACAGGGAGTTCAGGGGCCACGGCGGAGCAGGGAGCTCGGGGCGCCATGGCGGAGCAGAGAGTTCAGGGTGCCATGGCGGAGCAGGCAGTTCAGGGCGCCATAGCGGAATAGGGAGCTCGGGGAGCCATGGTGGAGCATGCAGACTAGGATGTCATGGCGGAGCAGGCAGTTCAGGACGCCATTACGGAACAGACAGTTCAGGAGGCCATGGAGGATCAGACAGTCCAGGAGGCCATGGTGGAGTAGGGACTCGGGTGCCATTGCTGGAAGGCTCCTGGCCCTGGCCTCGCCCCTCGGCCCGGGCACTATTGCTGCGAACCCGGACGGCCATAGCATGACGGTTTTTAGAGGACCTCCGTAGGCGTAACCAGTGCCGTGTCCACAAGGGTGGCATGGGGTGGCAACTGCCACCCTTAAGATGAGCTTTGCCACCCCAGTTGCCACCCCAAAGCAGCGTATGGGATCGAAGTGCATTGAGAGTGAAGCAGCGTGATTTTAACTGAAGCGGGGATCTTTTGAAAGTCGGAGGATTCTGGTTTTCGCTCGCTCTCAGAGTGCTCCACTACCGCTAAATCACTAGCACAATTAATGCCATAACTATAGCCGTTCTAAACTAGTTCTGCCTACAAGGATTGTACTGCACGCACACATGTACAGACACATAACGGATCACTCACACACAGAAACAAAAAATATTGTCAACGCTGCCCTGTGATTTGTCAATAAAAATGCTTAGAAACAGAAAAGTTATACCGAAAATTTATTTGTGTTTTGAAGTAATCAAAATCCACAGCTTCACTATTAGTAGAGAGACGTTGCACAGACAGGCAGGACTAATTTACATGTAATCGCGCTCTCACAAATGCATTCAAATAAATGTAATTTTACTGTGTATCTGATTTAATAACCGATAAAATAACTGACAAAAATGTAGCCTACTATCATTTCATCCTTCCAAACAAAATTCACACTTCAAAAAGCTGCAATGACAGATTTAACTTTTAATTCTGATAACCTTTGAACCTTTGTTGTTGTTGTTTAGAATTTTAAATGAGCTCAAAATATTATTATTAAGTAACAACATAAATCGCTCACCCTTTGATTAACTATACATAAGGGAGTGGAAACAGCAAGTGAATACATGAATCAGGGATCCTCTGCAGCCATCTACTGGTCATAGTGGTAATGTCATGTCATGTTCATTTATAAGTGTTTGTTTTCACTAGGTAGCATTAATCTTCCTGCTTATGATAAATATATAATAACTATCTGTAGTGTCTGGACCAATCAAACTCACAATATATATTTTGTTAGCTATATGTAACAAATACTCTGTAACACCCCTCCGTTAACAAGCCATATGAGGACCCATGAACCCTTCCCCCCGAAATGCTGTAACACCCCAGGAATCCGAACAGGCCCCTGGTTCCATGGTAACCAACGCTGATATCACTGGGTTTATTGGACAAAGGAAGTGCAAAGAGGAAAATCCCTGCATGTCCCGGGCAAGAGACAGTTTAAAATGTACTTTTCTCTAATTAATTAATAGGAAAACCTTTCTTTGATTGAACACACATATTCTTCAGGCCATTTGGGTATATTATTGTCATTGTGTATTCTGTCTTTGAAATTGTATACTGTTATGCAGGCTTACAATCGAAACACACTCCTGTCAGCTTACACATATATAACCCTACCATGTTTAGTATCCTATGAATCTGCCTTCTTATGATCGAAACAAGCGTGTATATTATTTGTTGGTACATAGGCAATATATATTATGGTCCTGAGAATCTTTAGTAATTTCGAATCAAGTTCCATTTGCAAAGTACCATGCCCTCACACAAAGGGTCATAAACCCTCCAGCAATTGCCACCTCCCACTTGGAAATTCCATCTTCCTCATTGGACAAACCCATCTTGAAAGGCGGGGATCTTCTCCGACTTTAAAGGCCACACTCCATGTGACCCGCCTCTTTGGGTGGTTTGTTGGAATTCTGAGAGGATGTGAGAAAAACGCTCCCGGAAACTCTAAGCTCGCGCCAGGCTTCGGCCTTGTCCTTTCCATTCATCAAGTTACTCTGACGCAAACTGGTTCTTTCTCACCAACCAACTTCAGCAAGATCTTGGGCCTTAAGATTGCATCAGGAATCTATTTTCAGATAGATGAGACTTGCAAGTATCAAACTTAGTCGTTTTAATTGATGCATTAAGTATCAGTTAATTTTTTTTTTTACAAAGGTGTGTTTGAACTAAGTATCTGACGTTGTAGATCTGCTGAATATGCAAATGGGTCCAGAAAAATGTAAATTCCTATTCTCTTTTTCTGTCTGGGGGATTAAGCTTTAGCCTTTTCCTATACCAACTGTATGCGTGTGTGTGTGTATGTGTATGTTAGACCAGTTTATGTGTTTATGTAGGATGTTAGACCAATTTATGTGTTTATGTAGTATGTTAGACTAGTTTAAGTGTTTATGTAGTTAATACAACCTTACTTGTACACCTGACGTGGTTCATTGTTTGCTCATAACTGGGGTCACTTAATCATGCAGATTTATGCTACAAGCTTTTGTAGAATTGTACAGTAAGACAGTTATTTCCCTTAACCAGGAATTAACGTTCTTAGATTTGACAAGACAGTTGACCCTGAGAGGCCAGCTAAATATCTACAGCAGATCTAAAATATGAATAGTTAATTATACTAGTTATGGTTAATTATTCATATTTCCCATGAGCTGATTCGTTAAAATATGCACATCTTCTTTAATGTGACTCTTACATCATGTTTACATTTTGTGTAAATATATACAAAAATATGCATAATTTTGAAAAAAAAAAAAAAGAACATAAATCTTTTATGTTTTATAACTGCTTAACTACAGTGTGACCAATATATGGTCATCAGGAGTTCATGGGGCTATTATACAACGCTTGATTTTTGCTGTGGCATGAAAAATTGGGAGAGGGGGGTGGCATCTTTGACACTTCACCATTGACTTCCAGAAAATGTTCTGACGGTTACTGTTAGGCAGTGCTGGGAAGGTTACTTTGTAAATGTAATAGGTTATAGTTTACAAGTTACCCTATTTAAAATGTAATGGTAGTGTAACTTTTTCAATTACTTTATTAAGGTAATGTAAATGATTACTTTTGATTACTTTTCTAAATTTCTAAATGTTTTCAACTGTTAATCATTTTGAAACATTTAAAGCAGGCAGGGTTAACCTTACAGTAGAACTCAACACTGATTATTGGCAGACTTTCAAAAGCCTGCATCACTTGAATTAAGATTATAATCATTTAATTTTAAAGCACAGCCACTACAAAATCAGACTTAAACACCTTTTTTACTTTGAGATCAATCTGATTCTGGTTCAATTCTGATCGTTCTGGTTAAATACAGGTTTAAAATCATAACAAGAAATTGTTTGAAAGCTATGATACTGTTTTTTAAAATCAAATCTTTTCACAGCTATGACAGGAAACACTGGCATCTAACAATGCCTTGGGGGGAAAATCAGTTAATCTTAAAGCATATGCATAAACCCAAATAGGAATTAAAAACAGTTGATCGATAAGCATGCTCTTCTCCCATGTTTTCAACTCCTGAAACATTTGGTGCTTCGTCTTTTTAGAGCAAGGTCCTGCAATTAAGAAATAATGAATCCAATCTGGTATGTCGTGTTGTGTGAAAACCCCCTTTGTAATTGTTAACATTTTCATAAGTAACTGTAGGCTAATTTAATTACACTTTTTTTCTCTGTAACTGTAACAGATTGCATTTACATTTATTCTGTAATTAAATTACGTAATTCCGTTACATGTAATTAGTTACTCCCCAACACTGGTGTTGAATATACAGAATACATGGGGGGTATAAACACTGATCTATAGTTGCCACCCCTCATTCTGCTCTTGTCCCCTCTTTGCCACCCCAAGTATAAAATCCTGGACACGCCCCTGGGCCTAACTCGGGAACAGAGGCCCTCCCTGGGCTTGACTTGGGAACAGGAGCCCTCCTTGGGCTATACTCGGAAACAGGAGCCCTCTCTGGGCTAAACTCGGAGACTGGAGCCCTCTCTGGGCTAAACTCAGGGACAGGAGCCCTCTCTGGGCTAAAAAACTCGGGTACTTTGCCCACTGGCTAAACTCGTGGACAGGAGCCCCTCACTGGCTAAACTAGGGGACAAAGCCCTCACTGTGCCAACCTCGGGGACTGGAGCACTCTCTGGGCTAGACTCTGGGACTGGAACCCTCCGTGGGCTAAACTCGGGAACAGGAGCCCTCTTTGGGCTGGATTCGGGGCCTGGAGCCCACACTGGAGCAAGCTCTGGGGCTGGAGCAGACACTGGAATGAGCTCTGGGGCTGGAGCCATCACTGGAGTGAGCTCTGGGGCTGGAGCCAACACTGGAGCGAGCTCTGGGTCGGCTGGTTGAGTCGCTGCTGCGGGCTTGACAGAGGAACGGCCGTCTGCTTGAGAATGTCGCGGCCCCGGCAGGCCTTGACTTTAGAGCGGCCTGCGGGCTTGACTGTGGAACGGCCGGCGGAGGGGTTCCGGATCGGGATCGGAGACTCTCCAGACACCGGATGACTGTTTCCTTCCAGTCGAGGTTGGTGGTGTCTTGGAGCTCCGTTGACTGATGGTAAGTGACCCCGAGCCGGAATAGCGTCACGAGGGTCTCCCCATTGAGGGAGCTGGCGAGGGCGAGCGGCACGAATGTCCTGGTGTAGGTGAGCGGGTCGTGGCTCAATCCATTTGAGCATGTATGGCAGTGGTCACCATCCTTTTTAAGCCCAAGATCCCTGATGTTTGCCTTTATAAAAGAAAAGATCTATTCGAATTCCGATTTTTTTTTTTACAAGCAAATTGGCCAATTCCGTTACTGGTTGCCGTTTATTGATCGTTTATTTGCTCTATAACAAGCAAACTGGCCTTAAACAGAAAATATATGAAGCCATTTAAAATTAACCACTGCATTTTAATCACACAATGCCAAGCACATAAAATGGCAAAAAATTGAAATCTAAAACTGAAAAAAATCAAATTCAGAATATGAACAAATACTGAAATTAGCACTAGATTTATAATTTTAGTGTCATTGATATACTATTGTAGTTGGTAATATTTTACTTTATTTAAAGGGGTCCATATGATGCGATTTCATTTTTTCTTTCTCTCTTTGGAGTGTTACAAGCTCTTGGTGTTTAAAGAAGATCTGTAAAGTTGCAAAGTTTAAAGTCTCAAATCCAAAGAGATATTTTTTTAAAAGTTAAGAGTCAACCACGCCTACTTAAAATGGCTTGTTCTAACACGCCCCAACATATCTACCTCACTATGTGGAAATTTTTGCATAATGCCGCCCAAATGTTCACTCAAAGAAAGAAGGCGTAACTTTTATTCTCACTGTAGTATTGTTGACGCTGTGTGCGTCGTTGTGAAAGCGAAATTACTTTGTTTGGTCTTCCAAAATAGGACGATATCCGCTTCGTCATGCCTAGAGCTGATCTGTGCGGGCGCTGAGGGAAGACATCAACTTTCACCGTGGACGAAGCGTAGTCCAGCCCGGGGTCGTCACATGTGGTTGCCAGCTCATTCGTCGGATCCGCCGGGCGCGCTGTTCTCGACCCCGGCGCCTCAGCTCACTCTATCCCGGCCTCAGTGGACGCTAAGCCGTGGCTTCCCCTCACGCTACCCTCCTCGCTCACTCTAGCCCGCCTCAGGCTGCACACTAAGCCGGGGCTTTCCCCTCACGCTTAGGCTGCACTGTGTTTTTGTGAAAGTGAAACTACTTTGTTTGGTTCTTCCAAAAGAGGACACAACTAGAAAAACTAGTGGTTAAGTTGTATTTACAACACAGTTCCAGAACAGTTTAACCCAATCCAATGTGTGCAGCGCATTTTATGGAGGATTGTTTACTGATCCTGGGAGAGTAACGGTAGACTAAAATGCCGGCTGTTCTGACTCATGTAAGTACGTTTTCTTTTATCATTTGATACTGATGATTCAAACGCGAGTTTTAGGCAGTAGCACTTGTTTGTTTGTCCATTTCTTTCTCGATCACAAATGCGACAGAGTTTTAAATGTTTACCCGTCCTGATGCAATGCAAACGCAACGCGTTAAAAAGACAGTATAAGTCATTATATTTAATTATGTCCCCACTGGATGCAACAACTGCCTCGTTTGTAATGGGTTTTAATGTTTGTCTCGTCGCTCCGGCCGGGACAGGGCATCACAGTATGTTAAGGGGCTTTTCCGTCACATGCTTGAGGTATTCGCCAATCACAACGCATTGGATAGCTGACCAATCACAGCACACCTCACTTTTCAGAACAATGAGCTTGTAAAAATTGACGCGTTTCAGAAAGGCTGGGCATAGAGGAGAATTAATAATGTACAGTATGTGGAAAATAGTTTTTTTTTTTTTTTTTTTTTTACTTTAAACCGCATAACACATTTCATTACACCAAATACAAATAATGATCTTTAATATAGCATCATATGACCCCTTTAATATTTGCTGTTTTCATTTTAAATGCAACATTTTAGTATTTTTTTGTGTTTTGTCATTACTAGTTTTTTTTTAAAAGTTTATTTTAGAACTTTGAACAAAAAAGTCCTGGAATAAAAAGTGCCAGATTTTTTCATCACAAATATTTAATTTCAGTAATGTTTAAAATCATTTTTTTTTTTTTTATGGTTTCAGTTTTAGTTAACAATAATAACCCTGGTCAAATCGCCATCCAACACTTACGCTCTTGGCTCTCCACCTGCGTGGTGGGCATGACTGTGGCAGTGGGTGTAGGGGTGGGCACTGGGGCAGGAGTGATCATAGGTTTAATGCTGGCCCTTGGGGTGGATTTGTTTCCTGGAATGGCTGGAGGCTTGCTGGGGGTTGCTGCCAGTGGCGTGGGCTTTATGTTCGCAGTTGGGGGCTCTGAAGTGCTTGCACTATGAAAACAATGTAGAGAGGCTTGACTTGTAGAGATGCCATTTTTGAATTTGCCAGACAATGATTACTAGTTAACAGTGTAGGTGAATGTGAAGCGCCCCCTCTAAAAATACTGTACCTTCCTCTTTCTGCCACTGGTGTGGACTTCAGAGAGATCTGTCGCTGTTCTGTTGTCCTTTGCGGTTCCTGGGTCTGAAAAGAGAAGAAAATCTTGATGAACACGTAAACATTTAAACTTGTTCAGCTATAGGTTTGCAATTGCATGTTTATGTGGTGTTACCTTGCTGGAGCCCTGCTCTGGAGGCTCATCTCTCTGTTCTCCATGTC
>JADLZN010006379.1:0-44800 GCA_018155175.1 Sinocyclocheilus anophthalmus
AGCTCTTTATCCTACCTCCATCCATCCGTCAGCGGAATACAATATTTAACACAATGATGAACAAGATACCTTTAGTTAATTGACTTGATCCCATTCTGAATCCGGTTCCGCACGGAATCTGTCCGTCAGGATTTAACAGCTCCCCGCACTGCTTCCTGTGCGTGGTCGATACACAGACACCTATACCAGACCCAACAAGTTCAGCCTCTTTCCCAACAGATACCCAGTTTAATAAAAAATGTAAAAGGTTATGATGAAATCTAAAAGAAACAGACTAACGTTCTAGTAGAGCGATGTCTTCATCTCTCTCAGTCAATAAACTCACAACAGTTGACACCATCTGTTCATAATTGTTTGATGTTTTATAGGCCTGCAAGGCCAAAAACATCTGACGGGTTTTTTCTGCACCGATGGCCTGTTTAATGTCTGACAGCAGAGAGGAGCACGAAAGACCTTCTTTGATGGATGTTTGTGGCTTCTGGACTTCACTTCTCACATTCACTGTAAAATTTCAAAAAACAAGTCGCAAATGTACAAATGTCTGCATCAAGAATAGGGTGGCAATGTCTACCGAAAAGGAGGACACTATGCAGGATTTGAAGCCAGAATAAAAATGGAACATTTATCCTAAACCAGTAACAAAAAATAAACTTTTCCATTAAAAGATGATATTTACCCCCTTAAATTTATTTCTAGGGACATTTTTAACCTTTATGAGGGCAAATCTTCTAATATTATTAAATGTATGCATCATCTTTCAAGTCAAATTCAGTAGAATAATACACAGTAGGGCCTCGAAATCACTAAATCTATCTTTGTATACAAATATGCATCTGAAGTGGCATTTAGATGCATTTACACAGACCGTTTAATGCTGATGCCACAAAAACATTTACCCTGCCGTTAAAATTAATAAATAATGTTAGATGAATGCGTTAAATATTAAATAAACTGAATACAGAATTATGAAACTTTAAATATGAATCTAAATCCATCAGTAAGTGGCGACAAGTCATATTAAGCCAGTCATTGATTCACTCATTCAATCAATTCGTTCAAATTGGCCGATTCGTTTAGAAATTAAGCAAGTGACTCGATTTCGGAACTATATACTAGCATACTACTCTTACCATTTCTGCCATAGAGAGATAAGCTAAAATAATAAGAGTGGTAAGCTAGTATGCACTTTTGAATTTAGCAACTGTCTTCATGAATGGCTTATTGAATCACTGACTCACCTGATTTGTTCAAAAACGCGGAATCATTCAGATACAAAACACTGGGTTGATCAGAGATGCAATGTTGGCAAAATGGAGCAAAACAGCCATACTGACATAGCGTATAAAGTGTATGTTGCTTAATTTGAACTTGAACATAACATTTGTTCATTTATTTATAATATAGGCCATTGTATAAAATATAAAACAGTAGTCTTAAAAAGAGGATAAATGAGCGGCTCCAGCATACGGCAATAGACAGACGTGGTGTTTTAAAACTGGACTGTCCGATATAAAACTGGACGGATGGCCACCCTATACAAGACCTTTTTAATTGCAGTTAATAGCAATAAACTCCAATATACCTTCAATTTTACTATCCCCACCATTGACCAGGTGAGAACCACCTTGGTTCAGCTGTTGACTCGAATTCAGCTGCTCACTGGGTGGATTCACAGGTGACATCTTACTTTTTGCTAGAAAAGGAAAACATAAAACAATGTTATTTATCATTATCGAGAGAGAAAATAAGTTCTAAATGTTTCCTGTAACTGTTACACACTATTTACAAGTCAGATGTTACCCGTGTTCTGCCTGAGAGCCTCTCGCTCCTCTCTGGACAGCGAATGCTCTTGTTTATAGCCACAGCCTTCACCTGTTAACTCCAAACAACGCTCATCGAACTCTTTCTTATGGTGTGGTCGAATAAACTGATAAAGACCTTGAGAAAAAGAAGATGATGCTCTTTATCTGCCAGTTTTGATTCCAGTCACAACAGAGATCAGTGAAGGGAATTCAAATGTTAGAAGGCATATTAGTTGAACTAGCAGTGGAAATGTAATTGGCTTGAAGGATATGTTGTGATTCCGCACCTCTGAGCAGACAGTGTGTGTTGTGGTCTTGTATGAGCGGTTCAGTCACATTAGCAAGAAGGTCACTCAGGTCATCGGTTGTCTTGTAGGACTGCAGCGCCTCCATGATGAGCTTGAAGTTCTCGTGACTCAGACATCGTCTCAGTTCCATCATGAAAGCTTTGCCTGTTTTTGCAGTACAGGAAGCCACTGTTTTCTAAAGCACAGCCAGCAGAAGAGATAAAATACATTCAATACAAAAGAAAAAGGAGATGCACAAATCCATTTTTGTAATACACTAAATTTATAGGTGATGTGTGTAATTTCTGTGTCACCAAATTTTTAATTGCAAATATAAAGTCAGTTTTAGAGGAAACCTATGAATAGCTTAATTGTAGAGTCTACATATTAATCTGATCTGGTATTTTAAAAACACTACCATTCAAAAGCCTGTGGGGTCAAAGATTTTTTTTAAAGAATTAATACAATTTATTCAGCAATGCCACATCCATTACCAACGGACAGGTTAACATTTAAAGGCTCAGTGTTTCCCATACATGATTTATTTGTGGCGGCGCCCGCCACATTATCAAAACTGACACCACAAAATAGATTTTCCAAAAATCTCGACTTCGTTTGAATAAACATGAGCACTGCACGTGTTAAAGTCGAAACCCTGTGTGGGTGTTTTTATATCACTGTATTTTTTAAGGAATCCGACTGTCTTCAGAAAATTTTGGATGTCATTTTAATTTCTTCTTGTATGTAATGTCTGATAAAGCAGCGTTTTGTGAGCTGAGCGCTGTTTTGTGTACAGCAGTTAACGGGGAAACCTCTATTTCTCCTGCTTTACAAGCACCTCCTGCTGGCAGAGAAGGAATTTGCATATATATGCCACAAATAGAGTGCAAGTCTGTGGTAAACATATTAAAATAAAGGCTTTGAACTACAAAAAAACAAGTTATCATTGACCTTTTCAACATTGATAAGAAATGATGCTAAAAAAATTCAGCTTTGTATCACATGAATAAATTATACACACATACATATATATAATATATATATATAGTCTATATATAACATTTTAGCCACTTTTTGATGAAGTATTAAATCTAATTGTTTTATTAAAATTTTTGCATAGTCTTGTAATTAACAGAATAATGTCTACATACACCAAAAGCATACAACATGAAAAAATTCAATCAAGATCCCTCACCCGCTCTTGAACCACTTTAATTTTCCGTTTCCCACCCCTCGATTCATCATCCAGACGTTTGTCATGCTGGAGGGAAAGAGTCGACAAGAGACTCACCTGCAGGGTCAAAGACCAATGAGAGAAAGGGAAAATTAGCAAAAAGATTTGATCACAGTTATTTTACGGCAAAATAATTTTTTTACAGACCTGCACAAAGAGCTAAATTGACGAAAGTAGAAAGATTTGAAAAACAGATAAAAAGAGATCATGGTGTCACTCAAAACCCTGATCATGATTTATGAGGTAATTTCTTACCATTCATATCTCATTTATTCAGCAAAAAATTCATTTTCTAGGTTATTCACTTCCAATTTCTCTGAGAAATGTGAAATCACTGCCTACACCACTGAACTGTCGTATGAATTTAAAAGACCTGGAAAAAGGGCGCACAGGTCGCATGTGACTACTTTTATTATACTTGTCCTCTTTTAGACCATTTCCATATACATCCCCATGCACTTTCATTATATGGAAAACAGCTGCGCCGACATTCTGCATTACATCTCATTTTATGCTAAATGGCAGAAAGAAAATAAAATTGGTTTGGAAAGAGAGCAATGAAATGATTTCTTTAGTGATTTAATTCTTGTCTCACTCTTTCTTCCCTAGCCATGGTGTCTTCCCTCCCTCCTTTGTTGGTTGTGTCATCCAGGGCATCCAGCAGGCTGACTGGTTTCCTTGTCATCTCCATCTCATATTGAATGCAAAGTCTGGCCGCTCCATCCCGACCAGAATGCTCTTCTGACTCTAAAACATCACAATCATTTTAACTGACTCACACTGAATGCACAAAAGTTTGAAAACATAATGATTTAAAAAATATTTTTTATGAAGTCTCTTATGCTCATCAAGGCTGCAATTGTTTTGAAAAATACAGTAAAACAGTATTATTGTGAAATATTACTACAATTTGAAACAACTATTTTCTATTTTAATACATTTTAAAAATGTCATTTATTCCTGTGATGCAAAGCTGAATCTTCAGCATCATTACTTCAGTCTTCAGTGCCACATGATTCTTGGGAGATCATAGTAATATGCTAATTCAGTGCTCAATTATTATTATTGCTCAGTTATTAATAATGGCACTTATGACTATCAATGTTGAAAACCATTTTTGCTGCTTAATATTTAATGAAATCATTTTCAGGATTTTTTGATGAAGTATAATCATGGTGTCGGCATATATATTAAGAACCACAACTGTTTTCAGCATTGAAAATAATAATAATAAATGCTTCTTGAGCAGCAAATCAGCATATTAGAATGATTTCTGAAGGATCATATGACACTGAAGACTGGAGTAATGTTGCTGAAAATTCAGCTTTGCATCACAGGAATCATTTAAATTTTAAAATATCTTACAATAGAAAAATAAATTTATTTTGTAATACAATTTCACAAAATTAGTGTTTTTACTGTATTTTTGAGTACATAAATGCAGCCCTGGTGAGCATAAAAGACTTAATTTAAAACATTTAAAAAACACCATATTTCCAAACTTTTGACAAGTACTGTAACTGACAGCAATTAAATAAAAATCAATGTCAAAACATCCTCCAAATTATCAAATCTGAGGGTTCTGTCTCTGTTCAAAACAGAATTGTCTCCTAGCATTGTCTAATGTTTAATTGCTTCAACTGGGCTTTTTTATAAATCACAGTCTCAGAATGTGACCAAATTATAACTCATTGCTTAATTACTTGACTTTTTATCGATTACTGTTTTAAAAAAAAATACAGTAGATTCAAGCAGGACATAAACCTCCAATATGTGAAATATGTGTTAATGAACAATCATCCAAGAGCCTCAGACCTCATTAAAAAGTCAGAAAAAAGGAGGAATAGAGGTGACCTCACCTAATTTTCTCCTCTTTAGGCTAGGGATGTGTGAGTCTAGTGTTTTGGCCTTTTGAGAGGTGTCACTGAGCCAGACACTCTTAGCAGGACAGCTGGAGCCTGTGTTGAGCGGCCCGGTGTCTGCCTGATTTTTACAGGCCTCTTTTTCTTTCCTAACAGGAACTGGTCTCTGATACACAAATCGACCAAGAAATGTGCATGTCAGCTCTTATTAGTGTAAAAACAGGTTCATGGAACAGGAAAACATGAACAAGAAATGGACTTACAGTTTTTTGCGCCGTCCGAAAGAAATGAGCCGCATCACGGACCATGGTACCAAAGCCATCATAAATCTTAACATACGGCCTCACCCACGAAGGAAGCTGATTACGGGCTTCGGTGCCTTTGAACCTGGAATTATAAACCCAGAACATTAATATCTGCATACTTGCTCTCCAGTCACACAACAGGGAATTGCAGTTGTAGTAATCAGCAACGACCTGTGATCACAGAGGAAAATAGCTCCGTAGTCTTCTCTGTGCCGGATCACTCTGCCAATGGCTTGATTGACGGCTCGAGAGGCCTGCTGTCTGTACCACTCCTGCCCAGACAGATACTAAACAACCAGACAGACCATAAGAACACACAGCTCTACCTGAACCATACGCAGTTCACTGCAGGTTTTCTTTACACCTTGAATACATGTACATGAGTGTACACACCGTCATCATTATTTTCCAAAAAGTTTTAAAATAAAAATATTACAAATGTACTAAATTATACAATATTCAAATAAAAATAAAAATATATCAATATTTTAAGGTATTGGTAAAAAAAATGTTTTCACAAACATCGTGAATTATTAATGCATAAATGTGACCCTGGACCACAAAACCGTCATAAGAGTCAATTTTTCGAAATTTAGATTTATACATAATCTGAAAGCTGAATAAAATAAGCTTTCCATTGATGTATGGTTTGCTATAAGACAATATTTGGCAGAGATACAACATTTGAAAATCTGGAATCTGAGGGTGCAAAAAAAAACAAATACTGAGAAATCGCCTTTAAAGTTGTTCAAATTAATTTCTTAGCAATGCATATTACTAATCAATAATTAAGTTTTGATATATTTACGGTAGGAAATTTACAAAATATCTTCATGGGACATGATCTTTACTTAACATCCTAATGATTTTTGGCATAAAAGAAAAATGGATTAATTTTGACCCCATTCAATGTATTGTTGCCTATTGCTACAAATATACCCCAGCGAGCGTTACGCGACTGGGGTTCGTGGTCCAGGTCCAATATTTATTTGGGGATTTGTAGACATATTTACAACCTCAACTAACCTTTCCATTTCATTAAAGGTCAAAGGACATATTTTTCCTAAGAAATAATAATAAATATAATATTCAATAACAAACTACTTTTCAAGAATTTGATCCTTTTACTAAGGAATTTCCCTTCATTATGATATCAGGACAGTTGTACCATCCTGATATTTTCACATTATGCCCCAAATATCAAAATGAATTAATTCAGAAATTTTAAAAAATGACTGTATTCATTTACATTAGATGTATGAATTATATCTTTAGTGCATTTCTGAATAAATAATTAATTCATATTTTCACTAGTATTAAAACATTTGGGCTCAAAAGTACAGTAGATTGTGATTATTACAGTTTAAAATAGCTTTTTTCTATTTGAATATGTTTTAAAATGTATTTTATTCCTGTGATGTTAAAGCTGAATTTCAGCATCATTACTCCATTTGTTGTCAGTGTCACATGATCCCTCAGAAATCATTCTGATATGCTGATTTGCATATTACTTTTGGTCAATTTAATGCATGCTTGCTAAATAAGTATTCATTTATAAAATATAAATATAAAATAAATGTAAATACAAGGTTTGATAAGGACTAGATTTTTAATTGAATTAAAATTGTAATAAATAAACATGTTAAATTGATAATCTTAATATTAAATCTGAGCAATATTAAATACCTTCACCCCACTAATTTTTTTCTTGCACATCTCGTCCAGATACTGCATTTTTAGCACCACTCTGGGGTCCATCCTGGGGGGAAAGGGAAGCCCAGTGATCACAACCCCTCGACCGTACGTGTCTGCAAAATCCAACCCTTCGCTTGCCTTGGAAAACAGAAAAAAAATTTTGATGTTACTGGTCTTGGTTCATAATAACTATATATATTTTTATTGCATCAGATATTTATAGTCTCACCTTTCCTCTGCATACGGCGAAGAAGCTGCCTCCGCTGGAGTTTGGGTCGTTCACCTTGTCATAATAACCATGAATCACCTGCAAGAGAATCCAATTTCAGAGCGGCACTGACTGACAGCTTGTGCAGATCAAGCTGTGTTAGCATTATGATAGCATCTATATCAACTCATACTAAGTGAACAGTTATTATATGACTGATAGCAATAGCGGTTACCTCTGTAAAAGTGCCTTTACCCCTCGGTTCTACAAACATGGGCTTCACATGCTCAATGCGATCGGCATGTCCATTAGCCTGAGAGAGTGAAGGGAGTGGTGTATAATGATTAAATGCTACAGTTGTCAAAAACCGAAATCTACATCATTTTACCCTTAAAAAAAAACTGGTAAAAAAAAAAAATGCTTTGTAAAATAGGCTTGCATTATTTCACCATCACATTGTTTCCTCAGGTTTTATGAAGGTACATTTAAGACTTCAAGACCTTTTTAAGAACAAGTAAAGAAAATTTAAGGAATAAATTGAATGGAATGGATCAATATAGCCTCTAAATGTAAATGTCTTGTGTTAACAGCGCTTCAAAGTTTGAAAATACAGCTGTCAACATTTCTTCATTACTTTTTAATTCATAGTACAAAAAAAAGCTTATGGCTTAAATAGCTTTGCTACCAATCGTTATTATGCAAATAGATTTTACTGTACCTTCTGATAGCGCTGCAAAAAATTGACATTCAGTATTTTTTATTTATTTTTTTTTTAGGGCAAATATAAGACAAATGGATCAAAATGGACGCGAGTTTATGAATAAAACAAGAACAAATATCTGCCAATGGGCTCAGAAAAATCGACTTAATTCAAAGGGAAAACCAGTTTTAATTCCCGATTGATAGATATTTGTTCTCGTTTTAAATATAAACTCACTTCATTTTGTTCAGTTTCTCAGAAAACAAGACCTAATATCTTAAATCATTTTGCTTCTCAAGTAAATTTATCTTGATTTAAGGCTCTTGTTGGAAACAAAACACTGCGAAAATATTTGCAGTGCATGCAACATTTAATGCAATGACTTTATGAAATGAAGACTTTCTGAGTCAGCTACAGGGAATTGCTGCTTTATTGCAGACAGACTGAAATACAAGCTCACCCTCCAGAACTCCAGAGTCTTATCCATCACCGGATACGAGGGGAAGAACACCAGCAGTCCATGAGGCACCACCCGTGCCAGATTGACTGCAAAGCCAATGATAACCATTACATTGATAATCATGCTGATCATCAGATTATTACTGATAAGTGATCAGATCAGCTGCTGTTTTGTGTGAGGATCTCTCACCCAGAGTGTTTCCCATGGACGACATGTTTTCAGGGACAAACCTTCAAAGACCAAAGAGCCATATTCACATACTAAACTGAACCGTTTCACACAAACTTATCATTAAGGCTTCAGAAGACTTGGAATATAGCCAACATGTCAATGAGCTTGCTTTATGGTTCTTTTACAGCAGTGTTATTTTAGTATCAGTGAGAAACTACTATAGTTTTATTCATAGTTTGCACATTAGTTTTATTTTGCTGTTTTACCTTTTTTAGTTTTCAGTATTTTTGTGTTTTTTGGCATTTTTATGATGGACTAATTTTTTTATGTCCATATTTTGCTTTATTGTTTATTTCATTTTAGTTATTGATTAGTACACCCACTAAACTAAACAACATCTCAGATTTTAAATATTATTTTATATTTTATTTATTATTTCAAGTAACAAAAAAAAAAAAAAGGTTCAAATTTAATATTTTTGTAAAAAAAAAAAAAAAAAAAAAAAACATGTTATGGTTTTAGAACTATAATAATCCTGGTTTATAGTGCTTTTTTTGTTGTTGGTCTTTTTGGGTTTTGACAGCCCATGGTCAATATAAATATCACATCTCAGATAAGAATAACAGTATCAGATACTATAATAGTTTCTATTAATATTTTGAATCAGTTTTTATTTTTATATTTTCCATTTCACTGTATTCCAATTTTGGGTACCAAATTTTGGTTGTTGTGGTTTGTCCAGTTTTAGTCGTTTTTATGGTCTATAATTTGTTTTGTTTTTATTTTTAGTACATAAACTAATTAAGAAACGGCTGTTGGCAACTAGCTGAAATAAATTTTAGAATTAAAAAGTTTGAGCTAACTACAATAACATTGACATTTAAAATGACTTTATTCCTTTGGCAAAGCTGAATTTTCAGCATCACTACTCAGTCTTCATGTCACATGATCCTTCAGAAATAATTGTAATATGCTGATTTGTTCAAGAAACATTTCTTATTATTATCATGAAAAGAACAGTATTTGTAATAGAAATCTTTAGTTACTGTAAATCTCTTTCCTGTCATTTTAGATCAATTTAATTAGTCTTTGCTAAATATATGTACTAAATTACTGACCCCAAACTTCTTCCCCTTCAGCAGAGGATGTTAATGTGACTAAACAACCCTTGATAAAACACTCACCTCCTGTCAAAGGCTGTGCTCAACTGCACGCCGTCTGGACCTTTTTCAATGATACTGACGAAGATCTGATCTCGCTGGATGACGTGAGGATTCTCCAAGGATACAGGGAAAGGACTGCAGAAAAATCAGCAGAGAATTAGCACCCAACCCGCATCAACTCAGAGGGGACAGCTAGAGGAGAAGAGCACTAACATTTGCATTTCACAGGTGAAGGATGAGAGCGGCGAGAGAGTTCCACTGGTCAGAATGATGCTGCGTACTCCCTGTCTGAGCAACTCCTGCATGCTGAACCCCGGAGAAAAACACCAGTAGCTCAGCACATTCCCTATAAAATATGCAAACAAACTTTCAATCTTTCATAGCTCAGGCATACAAGTTTAACGTGCAAGTTCCCTTTTTTCCAGCATTTCTTTGTGGAAGCCGAATGTAAGTGCACTAAGGCAACAAACACTTCGAATATTGACGCAATAATAACTCTCAGATTCTCCATGACTTGGAAACTGCACAAAAAAAACTGGTTTTCCAAAATATCAAATTCCTTTTGAAAACACATTTACTAAACATGAGGCTTCTCAGAGACCGAATAAGAGTGTCATACCTTGTTTTTTGGTAGAGGAGGAAGCCCATACATCCGTCACCTGTTTCTTCTTGAAGTTGCTGGTGTCTGGATGAATGTGGACCTGATATGAGACAGATTCAGGAATCAGGAGCAGAGATTGGAAGTGAAAGACAATGACGAGAGGAACTACCATCAGACATATATCAGACTGTACCATCCAATAGTTTGGGATCAGTACAATTATGTTTTTGAAAGAAAACGTATGCTCAACAAGGATCAAACATACAGTAGAAAATGTAATACTGTGAAATATCATTACACTTTACGATGACTATTTTCTATTTTTATCTTTTCAAATATAATATAATTCTTTGAGCCACCTGATTTTCAGCAACATACTCCAGTCCTTCAGTGTCACACTTCCTTCAGCCTTAAGAATCATCTCTATATGCTGATTTGCTTCTCAAGAAACATTTCTTATTATTATCAATAGTGAAAACAATTTTGCTGCTTAGTATTTTCTTAATATTTTTATTTTTGTAACATTCTAAATGTCTTTACTATTACTTTTGATCAAATTAATGCATCCTTGCCGAAAAAAGTATTAATTTATTTCCAAAAAGATGGATGGAATGGGATTGATGCATACATGATGGAATTTCCCATTAAAACTCAGGACAAAACCACAACTTGAGCTGGCCTTAGTTTTAAAAACAGCAACATTTCCACTCTTAAAATAATCAGAGATATAAATGTACCATTAGACTTGACTGGAGAAAACCTAAAACCTGATGCGCTCAGACAACTTCATGTACTGATGAAGACAGCATGAATATGAAAATCAACTGGAGCAAACCTTAAACTCCTTCATGCTGTTTCCCATCTGTGATTTCTTGCTGCCCTCTGGAGGTTCAGCCCCAAACACCAGCTTAATAAGGATAAAGAAGCAAACACAATAAATATAGGGGGAAAAATACAGAAAACAGCCAACTGATCTCTTTAACATGCTCCTGACCTGGATTATATCCGCCACTTTCTGTAGTCCACTAGTGTTCAGAAAGACACCAGGCCCTGCAAAAAATGACATATGTGCATCAAAGCTGCACTAATAAACAGCAAACGTCAATTATATTGAGGATTTGTAAAGACTCACTCCCTGCTAAATATCCTGTGATCTGTTCCATGGCTTCCACCACAGCTATTTTAGTATCAGAGTTCACATGAGCTGTTTGAAAAAGCTCATATATGAAACTTTAAGAGAGGAAGAGACCGAATATTAGCTGTTGTGTATTTTTTACTGTCAATATATCAAGGTCACGGATACACATTCGCAGCACTGAACTCCACTGACCTGCCGGGTTTGGTGATTCCTTGACTATTTGCTGGCATCTCAAAACCGTTAATGGAAGATTCCAGATCCATCAAAACTTCTGTAAGATTATCAAGTTGTGCGTTGAGGAAAATGTTTTTCTTTATACTGAAAAATGGATTCCAAACAACTCCGTAAGCATCATACTGTCAGGGTCTTGGGTAGAGGGAGGAGGCGAGGACTCAGTATTGCAGAAAAAGGGTTTTTATTGGTAATAAAAATAAACAAAACGGTAACAAACTACCCCGTGGGGGAAAAACAAGCTGGCAAGGCAAGGCACCTGGGCGGGGCCGGCAGGGCAAGGAGCGGGGGCGGGGCCGGCAGGGCAAGGAGCCCGGGAGGGTGGCTCGGCAGGGCAAGGGAAAACTTGGGCGGCGCCGGCAGGCAGGAGCCGGCTGGCCAGGCAGGGCAGGAGCTTGGTCGGGCTGCAGGCAAGGGCCTGGGCTGGGCAAGGCGCCTGGGCGTAGGCCGGCATGGCAAGGGCCTGGTCTGGTCTGTACGCCTCCATGCCCAAACAGCGCTCCTTGATGGCCTCCAGGCCATGGTGGGATTAAGACTCACGGAAGCCCTTCTCCTCCCACATTAGTAACCCGTCTCCGCAGAACTGGACACTTGCCACTTCACATGCCTTACACCAACTCCGACCACTCTTGGGGCGCAGCCGCCTCCTTGCCGTCACTGGGAACACTGCAGCTCTCCTGTCATGCAGGACTAGGAGCGCTGCATGCTTCTTCTGCCGCTTCCCGGGGCCTCTGCAGCTCATCAGCCCACCCCGGGGCACTGCGCCATCCTCGCCGCCACACTGGAGCCTGGCATGCCTCATCGGGTCACCTCGAGTGCACAGCGCCTCTCCATCTGCCTCTATGGTTGTGATGCCTACCCAGTCCTCCTCCTCCGTCTCCGAGAGCGGGGCACTTCCACTTCGTCGGCCACCTCTTGGGGCGCGGCCGCCTCTTCGGCCGTCACTGGGACAGCTGCAGCCTCTCCGGCCCTCACTGGGGGCGCTACAGCCTCTTCAGCCAGAGGATTCCCCTGTCGGGCTAGGAATTCGATGAACCGCTCAAACGACAGGTGGTCCAACCCTCTCATCGTCCACCAGTTGAGGGGCTCATCCAGGGCGTAGCAGAGGAGGTCCTTGAGGGCCGCATCATTAAACCCCACCCCCTCTGCCGCCCCGCTGAACTCCAGGGCAAACCTCCTTACGTCAGCCCCCTGTTGACGGAGGGAGCTCAAGGTCTTAATTTGGAGCATGCGCTGGTAGTGGGGGCTGGGGAGAGTGGAGGCTGGTGGATGGCGCAAGCCCTTCTTCCGCTGAGTCCTCATCTTGTTGAGTTTTCGTCCATCGTCTATCGCCTGATGTGTCCAGATGCTGCCTTGCCTTGCCTTGTCTTGCCTTGCCTTGCCTTCCCTTGCCAGCCTGTTTTTCCCCCACGGGGTAGTTTGTTACAGTTTTGTTTATTTTTATTACCAATTAAAAACCCCCTTTTTCTGCAATCCTGAGTCCTCGCTCCATCCTCTACCCTAAACCCGAGACAAATACTGTACTACAATATTAACTTTTAAAATGCAACCTACGTTTTATTTTTGCAATTGTGGTAATATCCAGTTTCAATCCTGCAAAATAATACATTGGATAAAAAAAGGGAGTGTGTGTGTATATATAATATTTAAAATATAAACAACATTTTTAATAGAAAAAATTTTTAAAAAGCAAACGAAAATCTTGACAAATATAAACTAACCAGAGTTCAGCGATTCCACATTAAAATCTTCAGCACAATCTGCTTTGCTGATGTCTGAGGCTTGTTCCCGCAGCAGTCGATCCACGGCCTCAATGGCAGAAATTAGGTCGTAAGGGGTGAGGTCAAACGAGGTGGACTCTTCACACATCTTCTCCTGATAATGTAGACAAACGGTAGAATAGAAATATTAAAAAAACAAGAACACAGAACTGCATAATTTCACATGCTGAATGACTTTGAAGTCTCAAAAAACATTAAAGGGTTAGTTCACCCAAAAAAAAATAGCCTGTTATTTAACTCCCCCTCAATCCTTCCTAGTGATCTGACTTTCCTTATTCAGATGGGGAGTTATATTAAATTGTCCGGCACTTCTAAGCTCCATCATGCAGTGGGCGGGTGTTGTCTGTTAACAGTCCCAAAACAAGTTAAATCAAGTTGCGCACATCCTAATAAATGTGCCTCACACAGCTCCGGGGTTGTAAAGTCCTTCTGTAGTGAATCGATGCGTTTTGTAAGAAAAATATTCATATTTTAGGATGTCGGCATTGCGTGATTAGTGACGAACGCAGAGAGAGAACAAAACAAAATGCTGGTCATGAATTAGAAGTACAAAACGAGTATTTGTAAAGAAAAATGTCGGAGGATTTCGATATAAGCCTAGAGGAGACTGGTTTTCCTTTGCTATAGTAAGTAAACTTTGCTTCCTTTGCTCCTGTAACAAACTAGTTTAGACTAGCTATCTCATAGGCTCGCGCGACGCTTCGTCTACGTCCTCCGCCCGCAACGCTTCCGCATAAGACAGTCAGCAGAAGTGAGAGAAAAGTGTTTATTACGTTTGAAATATGGATATTTTTCTTACAAATACGCATGGATTGGCTACAGGAGGACTTTTTTCATGCCCCGGAGCCGTGTGAGGGACGTTTTATTTTGGATGCGCACGCTTTATTTAACGTGTTTTGGCTGTTAAAGAGAAACAAACCCCCCCACTACAATAAACCTCTTGGAATACCAGGACAATTTTTAATATCACTCCGATTGTATTCGTCTGAAAGAAAAAAAAAGTAATATACACCTAGGATGGCTCTGGGGTGAGTAAAACACAGGCTAATTTTCATTTTTAGGTGAACTAACCCTTTAAGATACTTACAACATTATGAGCCTCATCAAAAATAACCACAGCTCCTTTCAGCTCTATGTTGTGTGCTCTTCGACTCTGTAAATCAACAAAAATCAATTTAGAATAAAATCAAACAGATCTATCCCAGAAAAGCACACAACAAATAAATGAAGTTCTAAACGTAGGTTCAGGAGGAGCCTAATCATTCAGTCCTGTCAATCATCACGAGCCTACAGTATATAAGCAGCAGTCATTGCGCCATCCCAGTGACAATTCTTCCAGCAGCCCTCCACCTCCTTATCTGTCATACTCCCTCTATGTAGTGCCGTAATGGGGGGTTGAACTCTGAGCTCAAGCTGAGCTTCGGGTTCCTGCCTCCATTGAAGACAGCAAGCCAAGTTTGTTTACCATTAACCATCAGGACTGGAAGGACAGAGGAACTCGTGGAGAAATATATAATGATAAAGGTACTATAACTGTTAAACTTTGGGGTCAGTAGGATTTTTCCCCCAAAGAAATAAATATTTTTATTCCACAAGGATGCATTAAATTGACCAAAAGTGACAAAGACTTTCAAAAGGTTAAAAAAAAGTTTTTTCTCTACATATAAATGCTGCTCTATTCTAATTATTAAAGAATGAAAATGATGAAAGAACTAAAAAAAATTACCAGTTTCCAGAAAAATATTAAGCAGCTAAAACTGTTTTCAGCATTGATAAGAAATGTTTCTTGAGCACCAAATAATCATATTAGAATGATTTCTGAAGGATCATGTGACACTGAGACTGGAATAATGATGCTGAAAATACAGCTTTAACATCACAAGAACAAACAAAGTTAATTTAAAAAGTATTACTGTATTTTCAATCAATTAAAGGGTTAGTTCACGCAAAAAATAAAATTCTGTCATTAATTACTCACTCTCATGTCGTTCCAAACCTGTAAGACCTTCGTTCATCTTCGGAACACAATTTAAGATATTTCTGATGGAATCTGACTGCTCTCTGACCCTCCCATAGACCGCCATGTTTCCCATGTCCAGAAATGTTGTAAGAACATCTTTAAAATAGTCCATGTGACATCAGTTTTTCAACCGTAATGTTATGAAGCTACGTGAATACTTTTTGTGCGCAAAGAAAACAATAATAACATTTATTCAGCAGTGCGCGCACTGTCTACGAACCGTACAACAGTGCGATTACGTTCGGGTCTCGCTAAAAGCGAATACGGTAACTCGTGGAGACGACCGTTGAATAAATTGTGTTATATTGATTTCTTTGCGCACAAAAATTATTCTTGTAGCTTCGTAAAATTACGGTTGAACAGCTGTTGTCACATGGATTATTTTACAGATCTTTTTGCTATGTTTCTGGACTTGGGAACATTGCAGTTGTGTTGCTGTTGTTGTGTAATTTTATTGAAGTATTATGTGAAAATGAAAGTAATCAATATATATATTAATATGCTGAATTATGTTAACTCTGGATGTCATAGAACAAATAATAGTCTTTTCATTAGACAGTGAACCTTTCATTACAAAGTACACCTGTGAACTTGAAATAATGTAACAACATGTATAATGGTCCTTTCATTAGACAATGGACCTTTCTGTAGACAGCAGACGTAAACATGAAATAATCTAATATTATCAGGAACAGGTGGATGGATGTGACGCACACATCTCGTATGACCACATTACCGACCAATGGAAGGTGGCAAAACAAAAGCAAGTAGATAAATTTGACACATATCTAGTATGACCACACTACCAACCAATTAGAAAACAAGGCCAAAAGAGTTGGAAACAACTGTAGCAAATCAGGTATCTATAACCAATAAAAAGTAACCGGAACAAAGAAAAAACTGAAAATGACCAAATTTGGAGAGAACAAGGGGTATAATAACATGAGCTGACAAACAAAGACTTTGGAATGATTTGGAATGATGTGACTGTCTTCCCGGCTTTATTTCTTTGTTAAATAAAGTCTTATTTTGACATCTGGAACTCTGCTCCTCCACTTCATTGGCCGCACCCAAGAAAAATCCACAACAGATTGGCGTCACGAACAGGATTGGACTGGAGCCCAACGTCTGCGAGGACCATCGTGGGTGGGGTACCTGGACTGCCATGCAAACAGATCTCTAAAAGGGGCCCCGAAAAAACGAGGTAGGCAATATTTTGCTTAAATTGGAAATAAGACTGTTTGTGTGGTTGACTAGGGTCACACCTGTGGTGGTAATCTGAGACAGGGCTTCACCAATAAATTAATCTAAGATTTGAACTAAATTAAGTAAAGTAAAAGTGGGGTTGAGGAGTTCCAGATGTCAAGAGATTCACTTGCTTTAGAGTAGTAGAAAGCTTTTGTATATAAGAAGAGCACCGTGCTGTGCCATTCGTGAAGGGGCACAAATACTGGGTCAGAGACCTCCCAAAATAAGTAAGCCCGGGAATCAAGAGAGCCGCTCAGAAAAGAGGGAGCGTGGCTTTTGAGGGGTACTTATGAGGGAGGACTTCCCAAAATAAGCAAGCCCAGGAATTAAGGAGCCGCTCAGACGGGGGAGCGTGGCCTTAAGGGGTGCTTATGAGGGAGGGGTTGCTTTGATCAGAGTATTAAGTTGTGTACACGAGTGTCGAGAAGGGACACTAAAAACCTGTTCAGAGACTTCCCAAAGTAAGTAAGTCCAGGAATCAAAGAGCCGCTCAGACGTTGGAGCGTGGCTTTGAGGGGTGATTATGAGGGAGGGGCGGCTGAATTAGGTGTCTGCAGACTAAGTTAAACTGTTAGTCTTTGTTCGTCCAGTATCTGTTGTAAAAATATTTGTATGTGCGTCAAAATGGTGAAAACATTGAAGTATTGAATGTTTTGGCTGAATGATTAACTGTGTTGTCTGCTTTGCGCTGTGTGGGAAGCTGAATGTGTGTGTGACATATATGTTCTATGTAAAAGCGCTTTGATTTAACTGGAATGAAAAAGCAATACAATTAAAGACAAATACACTAAATGAACAATAAAGATTTTATTGAGAGAATTGTAAGAGTTGAAAAAACAAAAAATATTCCAAGAAATTGGCTCTGTCGGCTGTTTGGACACCGTCCAAGTTGCCAACGTTGTGATCCAAATTGTGAAACTGAATTATTAATAAAGAAAAGATAAAGAAGTAATTGATTTTTCATTCCTAAAGCCCGAGAACTGACCAGACCGCTGTCTTGGTGTTTTTTCTCTTCGCTCTGGTGATTGTAGCAAAAGTTGGGGAGAGAGGGCTTTGAGTGTGTGCATGCATGAACCTGTGTGTGTTAGTGTGTGTGTATGGTATTGAAGAGCATGCTGTGTTGCGATGTCGTGGTTCACCTGAGAAAGAGTTGAGGAGCCTGCTGTTGATTTTACTTGTGCGTGTTATGTTGTGACTACAGGAAAAGTGTGTGTGTGCGCTGCTTGAGGTAAGTGTGATGTTGTTAGTTAACTCTGATACGATAAATCTGACGTATTATAGAGGGAAGGGAAGAAAGCAGAGAAAATAGACCAGATATTTTGTGCCTGTTCTGATCCTAAAAACAGAACAGATGAGCATATTAGATATACAAGCGAGCGCAGTTTTGATGCAAATATGCACACCAAGTATATTAGATATCCAAGACGAGCTCAGTTTCATGCATTAGGAACACCAAGTGAATGGAGAAGTGGTAAAGATATCAGAATTTTTGAATACTTTGAAAAGACAGAGGCATCTGTAATTTTTGGTTGGAATCAAAGTTTGTTGACTTGGATGGGCAGGTACAAAGATTGACAGAGTACAAGGAAAGTCTTCTTATAAATTGATTAGCATTATACTTTAAGGGACATAACAGCGATTGGCCCATAACTACCTTGGGACAATATGGTTTATAAATATAACAGGTCGACAATTGACAAATCAACTAGTGGACCTTTGTGCTCCAACATTTTCCCCAACAGAAGTTGCCTCTAATGTAATTGAAATCCCAGTTGGTCGAATTGTGGCACCCTATGGTAGGAGGAATCTGGCAGGTCAGTGGATAAAGGATACCACAGTAGCTGCAATCCTTGACAACATATGCCTCTCACTGACAGTTGTCACACGAGAAGTGGACTGGATATCTAGAGTGATAGTCAAATCAGATGAAAAGGGAAACATTATGCCAGTGACTATACTTAGTAGAACAGTGAGACGTTTGTTGGTGACTATTGAGCTGAGAGGTGTGCCACAAATACTGTATATGCCATTATGGATGGTGAGCAGAGAAAGTAAAAAATAAAGAAAAGGGGCCCAGGACTAACAGTTCAGCACACTGAGAACACTGCTTAAATAAATTAGTTAAAATAAAATAAAAATGGCAGATGAGATAAATGTAAATAGAAAGAGGAAAAGGAGAGGCAAGCGAGGCAAACAAATTTTAACAATACAAGAGAAGAGATTATTGATTGATTACCTGGAACCACTTAATTTAAAATATTGTACAAAGGATGATTTAAACATTGTTGTATATAAAATGGAAAAGTGTTGTATAAAATTAACATCATCTCTCACCTACTCAATTTGGGCAGGGGGAATTACAGCGACAGGTCGTCACTTTTATTTGAGAAGACTATGGAGTTTTGAGGCATTCATCTTGGGAGAAAACATCATTTGGACAAACAGCAATATCCAGAAGGAAGAAATAGAAGGCCTTGTGTTACCCTTTAAATTGTTAACTAGAAAACACATTGTGATTATTTTGAAATATTTGAGACAATCTAAACAGCTTTTATAAAAGGTGAAAAGTCCTCCGCCCAGCAAAAATCCAGGTGAAAATCAGGGGTCGGATACTTTTAGTGATCCTCGTCTGATGAGCCTGGTGAAAATTAGCTAGTAATTAGAAACGCTGGGATTAGAGAGGTAAATTACTGAAGGGAAAATAGATAATAATAGTTAATTGTGTTGAACAGATTGATAACTCAAAATTCTAAGATGTCAACTCCAGTAGAATTTTTAGCTTTTCAAAATCCAGCCTGTAAGGAAGTAATAAGAGAGCTCTCAAGTAAGTGGGCAGAGAGAACAAAGAAATTGATTTCTAAGTGGCCGGAAGAGGGAACATTTAATATGACAATGTTTAGAGAAATGGAGGTATTGGTAAAAATTATAAGACCAATGATAAATCTAAAAAAGAGAAATGACAAAAGAGAGCAAGAATTAGGGGTATTGACTCTGTTCAAACAACATGGAATTCAATTATTAAAATTAGAGAAACAAGAAAGAGAGAATAAAGGTAATGAAATAAAATTAGAAAGGCCACCTCCATATGTTCCTTCGTGCGATCAGATTGTTAATCAGATGCCTATAGTACAGGGAAAAATAGATTTAAAGTGGGCAGTAGAATTTGAGGGCTATGTTCAGGATGTGAATACAGTTGTTGACATAGATGAGCAGATTTGCAGGAGTGAAATAAGGAGACTAGCAAATACCACAAGAGAGAGAGACGAACACACAGCCACAAGGGAGGGGCTGGAGCTACAAGAGGAGGGACTAAGAACATCAACACCAAAGCCTCAAGTAAGATACCGAGTGAGAGAGAGAACAGCCCACAGGGTGGAGCCAAGGAGTGACAGGCTTGGAGGAAAAGGAGCCAGGGGCTGCTACAGAGAGGAGGGGAGAGCTGATGAGTCACTCGCATACCGAAGACATTCTGCAATACTTGAAGAAATGGAAGACCAACACAAACAGCAGACATCAGTTAGTGGAGACTCACTGGATGGGCGATTCAAGGGACTCCTTGACGAGCATCCTGAAGGAGCAATGGCAGATGCTGACTCAATTTAAGAAGCTCTGGAAGATATGGAGGATAGATGCTACAAAACAAGAGACAGTCTCAAACAAGCTGTCCACATGACAAGAGAAGATTTCACACAGGCTGTAGAATTGCAGCAGGAGCTGGATGAAATTATGAGCAAACATGAACCAAAACAACCATACCCAAGCCCACATGATTATGTCCAGTGGAAGCAATACAAGCAAGTAGCTGGGAAACTGGTCATGCATGACATAGAAGATCGAGAAGACCAGTTTCAAGTTCTTCAAGTACAAAGACGAGGAGGAGGAGAAGAAAACAGATCAACGAGGAGGACAAGAAGTGTAACAAGAAGAGAACAGGCCCCAAGATATGAGTGCCCAATCCTCATCAAGCATGGTTATGCTCAATATATACCTTGGGCAAGTCAAGATCTGGACACTTTGGTTTCCCGTCTTCCAGACATTCATGAAGGTGCTGGAAAATGGATCAGAACATTCGAAGAAGAAACAACTGGAAAGCTTCTGGCCCTGGGTGACATCAAAGCTCTACTTGCCAAATGCCTGGGGGCCTCCAAAATGAATGACGTACTCAAGCAGTCTGGCCTCCTTCGAGATGTGGACAGACCTCAAGCAGATGGAGCTTCTTTTGACAAACATCAATGCGACATTTGGATAACTCTGAGAGCTGAATACCCAATGCAAACTGATCCAGGTTTCCTGAAAGGAGAGACAATCGGGGAGACTAAGAATCCCACCACCTACATCCAGAGACAACTGAGACGTTGGAAAGAAGAACTGGAAAGAAATCCAGAGAAAGACAAAATACTGACACCACTCTTCAGGACCGCCATTGTGGAAGCCATGCCTACAACAGTGAAAGTGAAGCTGGAGGATGTGGTAGGTATGAATTCCAAGTCACACAAAGAATTCAGAGACCATGTGGTTCATGCAGTGGAACAATATAGAAAACAAGAGCTAAAGAGTTGCAATAAACCGTTTCGTGACCCTCCAGACCTCCGCTTGAGCACTGCTCACCTATTCACAGTCAACACAGTTAGCGGTGCACCAGTCTCCAGTCACTGATGTTTGTTAATCCCCCTGCATACTCCACCACCTATTCTTCTACGCTCCCTCGTTTCTCCCTCCCTGCAACCAACAAATCATATTGCAACAGTCGCAACAAACACCACCTTGCGGAACAGCGCACGTCGCTACACCCAAGGACATCACCGTTGTCATCTCTACTCGCTGCAGTCCGAGCAGCCAAACAACAAGGGGGCTGGAACAGACAACAACAAGGGCGTGGCAGAGGAAGATTGAATCAGCAACAAGTTAGTGGCCTACCAGGAGTCTGTTGGAGATGCAATCAGCATGGACACACCAAAAGAGATTGTCCCATTAATCCTTGGCAGCAGAACCAATCAATGGCCTCAGGATTCAACTATGGACAACTGCAAGTGCAACCATAAACCCAAGGTCCTGTCAACCCATGGCGTGGACCTGACCAAGGTTACTAGGGCTGCCCAGAGAATCTTACAGGGAGGAAACAGCTTCCAATAATATCATGTGATGCTGATCAAGAACCAATGCTGCAAGCCAATATCGAAGGAAAACCCATTTCTCTCATGCTCGTCACAGGGGCAACGTACTCATGTTTGAATCAAAGATATGCTTCGCACCTCCCCATGTCTTGAAAATATATAAAGACAGTAGGATTCTCTGGAACAACTCAGCTACTTCCTATGACAGCCTCTGTGAGCATAAGCCTGAAAAACACTTGAAATTAGAATACCAATATTAGTCTCAGAACACACACCTGTAAATTTGTTAGGTAGGGATGCCATATGTAAATTGAAAATGCAGATATGGTGTACACCAGAGGGAATTTATATAGATGATAGGGCAATGAGACAAATGAATGTTTCAACATCACAACAAGCTCAAGAATCATGTGCTAACATGTATTGGTTAGGAGATTTAAAAGAAGATGTAGAAAAAACAATTAGTAAATGGGGAAGATATATAAGGGAACAGCTATGTGAACCAAGCCTACCAAAGACTGAATTTCATTGTACTATGAAGTATGATGAAAGCAAAAATCCAGATTTTGAAAAGAAATGGCTAAAAGACACAAAAGGATTGAAAATCCCCATGATATCACAAAGCATAATAATAGGACCTAAAGGTGTAGCTCTGCAGATAGACAGGGAAAGATTCATAGATGACTGGTTCGCAGTACCTAACTCAGTGCCACATGTTACATTATATGTAAATAAAGATTGTCTCTCTAAAGATTTAGGACCCATGATGAAACAAGCAGAAAAAAGCAAGTGGGAAGTCACAGAAAATCCTCTAATTTTCCAAACAACAGACAAAGAATATCTTAAGATTTTGTGTGCTACTCAAATGATAGGTGTCCCCAGAATGGTAATAAACACAAGGGTTGAGCCAAAAGTTAAAGAACATCAAACAAAGCAAACTGAATTGTTAANAAACACAAGAGTTGAGCCAAAAGTTAAAGAACATCAAACAAAGCAAACTGAATTGTTAAAAGAAATGGAGAAACAAGTACCATTAGAATAATGGTCTCAGCATGACACAGATGTGGGGTTAGTAAAATCAGCCAGTCCAATTAAAGTAGTACTTAAACCAGGAGATAAAGTACCCAGAAAATTGCAATACCCTTTTAAACCAGAAGCAGTAGAGGGAATAAAAAAGACAAATGAAGGACTAATGAATGCAGGAGTGCTTGTTGAAACTACTAGTTATTGTAACACCCCAATATTGCCAGTAACTAAAGCTGACAAATAAAAATGGCGTTTGGTGCATGATCTGAGAGCAGTGAATGAGGTTGTGGATGATTGGCCAGCTGAAGTTCCAAACCCGCATATGTTGTTAACCAATGTTCCATCTGTTGCTAATTGTTATACTGTAATTGATCTTTGTTCAGTTTTTTTCAGTGTTCCCTTAGCCGAGGAGAGCAGACCTTTGTTTGCGTTCACCTACCAAGGTAAAAAATTCACCTACACAAGAATGCCTCAAGGCTTCAAACACTCACCCCATGTATACAACCAGATTTTAAAAGAAGAATTAGAAGAACTTAGGTTAGACAGCACATTAATACAATATGTAGATGATTTGTTAATCTGTTCAACATCTTTGGAACAATGTCATCAAGACTCAATTAAAGTACTCAATAAATTAGCTGAGGGGGGACACAAGGCCTCTAAAGCAAAATTGCAATATTGCTTACCACAAGTTAAATACTTAGGACACACTATTTCACATGGGATGAAAGCTGTATCGCCCAGTCAATTGGAAGGCATCAGTAAAGTTCCCCAACCTCAAACAGTGGGACAAATGATGACTTTTTTGGGTATGACAGGGTTTAGTGCAGATTGGATTGAGGACTTTGCAATCAAAACAGCTCCATTAAGAGCAGGGCTATCAAAATCTTAGGGCTCCACTAGTATGGAACACAGAAGCATTAATAGCATTTGAGTCATTGAAAAAAGAACTACAGATCGCTCCTGCCTTGACCATGCCCACATATGACAGACCATTTCATTTGTACATTGTAAACAGAAAAGATGGTTATGCATCTGCAGTTTTGATGCAGGAAACTTGCAGCGGAAGGAAAAAACAACCAATTGCTTATTATAGCACAAAATTAGACAATGTAGCTGAAGGTTACCCACCATGTTACCAACAAGGGTTAGCAGCAGTATATTTTGCATATGAAAAGGCCTCCACAATAACTATGGGGTACCCAGTTGTACTCTACACTCACCATAAAGTAGTAGAACTGATAGAACAAGGGAAGTTTGTCTTGACTCCTTCTAGATGTATAGCTTACTCAATCTCACTTCTTGCTTAGCAATGTTAAGTCTGGATTTGAGTCTATACTTGTATGGATAACCCCAAATAAGAACTTAGAATGGATCAATTATATTTACTATAATCAACAGAGATTCATCAATTATACTGATAATGCCCTAGCTGCCCTGGGACAACAATTGGGTCCCACAAGTAAAATGACATGGCAGAATAGACAGGCACTGAATTGGCTCCTGGCAGAAAAAGGAGGAGTGTGTGTGTAATGTTTGGTTCTGACTGTTGTATTTATATTCCAAATAATACAGCCCCAGATGGATCATTCACCAAAGCTATGGAGAAACTGAAAAACCTGAGAGAAGAAGAGACCAGAAATGCTGGAGCAGACATGCAAAATTGGGATTGGTTTAATTCATTTTTTGGGTCTTGGGGACAATGGTTAACTAGAGTGGGCATCATAGTTGGCATTGTTGTTGTTGTGTTTCTTTTGCTAATTTGTTGTATTGTGCCTTTCATCAGATCAATGCTGGCCAATGCTGCAGCCAAACAGATGATTAA
This sequence comes from Sinocyclocheilus anophthalmus, assembly GCA_018155175.1. NCBI lineage: Eukaryota > Metazoa > Chordata > Actinopteri > Cypriniformes > Cyprinidae > Sinocyclocheilus > Sinocyclocheilus anophthalmus. The sequence goes on from JADLZN010006379.1 coordinate 24,872, forward strand.
CGTATCGGTAAAGCCAGCTGGAGTTGATATTGGATGGACCAACATGTATACAGTGGGACCTGGACTCGATGAACTGGACGACTTTGAGTAACACCTTCCTGAAATAACAACAGAATAGTAGGGAAGGAGTGCCTTTTGTTTTTCTATTTTGTTATTTTTTTTCTTTTCTTATAATGTAGTAGTATTAGAATATGGGGATAGAGTAGGCAGGAAGTTAGAGGTTGTTATTTTGTTTTGGCATATGCTCCTTCCTGAAGTCATTTTAATCCTTAAAGTCATTAATTTGTGAAATCATTTATCATATGTTTTGAAGTCATGCTGCTAAATATATCAAATGTAAAAAGTTATTATTTTTGGAAAAGAAAAGCGAATGTTAAAGGTTTTAAGCAGGTCATTTTCCGTGTTACGAGGCAATGCAACCAGACAAAGGGGACGATAAAGAAAGATTACTTATTTTCATCATTTAAATTCATTTATCAGTATATAATTTGTTTGTTCTTAAACACTGGAAAAATCATCAAAGTATGAAAAGAAGAAAGGATCAACGAGCACCTCAGTGCTTAGCAACACGAGTAGATTCAACTGGAGGTTTAAAAACCCACCATCTACTCCAACACCAGATAGCGCTGGAGGGCAAGGGAGCTTGCCTGAGAGCTCCTCTGGCAACGAAGGACAGCAGCACCAGACAGCGCTCCAAGCTACCGGCAATGCTTGGAGTTCCTCTGGCTACGAGGGACAGACCAGTGCATCATTTATTACATTATGTTGTTTTAATCAGTTAACTAATCATTCATATACACTACATAAACATGACAACCATGGGCAAGGCTTGGACATCTCATGAGCACATGCATTGACACATATTATTGATTTTTTGACCCCCAAGAATGTATAGATAGGGAAGTGGATTCTTTTACTCTTCTCTGGTCAATAGTGAGGAGAGATGTTTGGATCTGACTTCCTCTGGAGTGCAGCAGCATAAAGAAACCATTTGGTAAAAAGTGATGGAGGACCTTTATTGGTTCATAGAAGGATAGAAGGATAGAAGGATGGGTGAATTTATGGTGTTGCACTCTAGGCAAAGGGTTTAGTGGTGAGGCTTGGTGAAGCCTCAGAGGGGGGAATATATTGTGTAATTTTATTGAAGTATTATGTGAAAATGAAAGTAATCAATATATAAATTAATATGCTGAATTATGTCAACCCTGGATGTCATAATGGGGAATAATGAACGTATAATAGTCTTTTCATTAGACAGTGGACCTTTCATTAGACAGTAAACATGAACTTGAAATAATCTAATATTATCAGGAGCAGGTGGATGGATTTGACGCACACCTCCTCATGTGACCACTACCAACCAATGAAATAAAAGCTTCCACCATTAAAAAACAAGGCCAAAAGGGTTGGAAACAATTGTGGCAAATCAGGTATCTATAACCAATAAAAAATAACCGGAACAAAGAAAAAACAGAAAATGACCAAATTTGGAGAGAACAAAGGGTATATAATATGAGCTGACAAACAAAGACTTTGGAATGATTTGAAATGCTGTGACTGTCTTCCCGGCTTTGTTTCTTTGTTAAATAAAGTCTTATTTTGACATCTGGAACTCTGCTTCTCCACTTCATTGGCCGCACCCAAGAAAAATCCACAACACCATGCAGAAAACTGGAGACCCAGCCAGCTGGGCAAAACCTGCCCCCCACTGCTCCGGACATCTGGGCGTCGGGAAAGCGATTAGCTCCTCAAAATACTGATGCTGCCCTTGCTGTATTCTCTGTGCACAGTGTCAGGCACCGGGGACTTGACATGTCAAAGGCAGTGACACCAGCCTGTACGATGATACGTGGCAGGCCAGTAGGGCAAACACCAGCACCTCAATACCTTTTTCCGCCATGGTCGGAATCGACTTCAAATCAGCGATGAGGACGTGATGGACTGTGCGAAAGCCAGAGGTTGGGTCGATGGTCAGATCAATCTTCGAAATACAATTAAGAATTGGCACAGCAACATTCAGGCAGCAGTACGTTGTAGGTCTCACCATCTGTAAATGTGATAAGTTTTTTTAAAGATAAATTTATATTTTATTTAAAGTTATATTTATTTATGTATACATTGTATTTATCTATAATATTTATTTAGGCTATGTTCATATTGTATGTATTCATTCTCTCTCTCTATTTATCCAATTGTGTATTATGTATTCATTAAAGTTTATTCATTGATTTGTTCACATTAGTTCTTTCTCGGTGGTAGGCGTAGGGTAGTTATCTATCGCTTCCACTTTTGCACGGACAGGGAGCACTTGGCCCTGCCCAACCACTTTCCTTAGATAAACTACTGTGGCCTTGGCAAACTCACATTTTAATAAATTAACAGTCAAATTTGCCTTCACAAATCAATCAAATAGTGCTCTAATTTGAACTATATGTTCATCCCAAGTTTGACTATACACGACGACGTCATCTAAATACAAAGCGCATCCTCTCAAACCAGATATAACTCGATTCATTAAACGCTGGAAAGTTGCGGGAGCGTTTCGAAGCCCAAAACTCATAACCTTGTACGAAAATAATCCAGATGGTATAATGAAAGCAGAAATGTATTGAGCTATTTCAGTTAAAGGCACTTGCTAGTAACCTTTGAGTAGATCAAACTTACTAACAAATTTAGCGTTTCCCTCCTGATCAATACAGTCCTCAATTCGAGGCAATGGAAACGAATCAGGTTTTGTTACGGCATTTACTTTTCAATAATCAGTACAGAATCTGAATGATCCATCAGATTTATTCACCAACAACGACGGAGATGCCCAACTAAAAAAAGAAGGTTCAGCGATATAATTTTTCAACATATAATCAATTTCATTTTCTAGTTGTTTCTTTTTATTAGCAGATACTCGATAATAACGCTGACTAATTGGAGCCGAATCTCCCACATCAATGTCGTGTTCAATCAGATTTGTACGAGACAGAGTATCGGGAAACAGTGTAACATATTCAAAAATCAAATTAATCAAATCGGTACACTGCACCTCTGTTAAGTGACTAAATCGATTGTGCAAAGGGCTTAACGCTTCCGAATTGTGTAAACGACCCTGAAGAATAGAATCTACAGGATCAATCTCATCCTGGTCCCCACTTATCAAAATTGAAGCAGTTGATGATTCAGCATCGTCATCACAGGCAAAAGAACCTTAAAGTAGAACAGATTTAATTCAAGAATCAGGCATATCAACTTTGTCTTCATTATTTATTTTAGTGTCACCAAAATCTTCAGAACCATAAAAAGGCTTTAGCAAATTTACATGACACACTCTAGTTATCTTTTTCCGATCTGGCGTATTGATTAAATAGTTCAGATCAGAAATTTTATGAGTAACAGTATAAGGACCTGCAAATTTGGCCTGAAATGGTGGTCCAACAATAGACAACAAAGCAAGGACCTGATCATCTGATTGAAATTAACGCAATTCTGTACGACGATCAAAGAGTCGTTTTATTGCCAATTGACATGCCTCAAAAATTCGTCTGCGAAAATCACTCACGTATGATAAAATAGTTTAGGTGGATCACATTTTTTCCAATCTGCAGACAAAAGAGATAATGGACCACGCACATCATAACCAAAAACAAGGTCGTTCGGACTAAATCCGGTACTCTCCTGAGCGGCTTCACGAGCTGACATCATTAACCAAGGTAACCCAGCTTCCCAATCCTTACCCATCTGAACACAGTACGATCTCAGTAAAGACTTTAATGTTTGGTGAAATCTTTCCAGTGCTCCCTGACTTTGGGCATGATAAGCACTGGAAAGATTATTGACTATGAAGCTGTTTCAAAACTTTACCAAACAGGTTGGAAGTAAAATTACTCCCCTGATCAGACTGAATAATTTGTGGTATTCCGAACAATGCTTTTACAACTAACTTTGCAGTTAGAGAACGTAACGGGTACACAGTTGGATATCTAGTCACTTGGCACATAACCGTGCGCAAATACTAATTTCCCACTTTTGACCGGGGCAATAGTCCAACACAGTCCACAATAAGATGCTCAAACGGTTGGCTAACAGCAGGAATTGGATAGAGAGGAGCCAGTTTTATAGACCGGTTTGGCTTTCCAGTAAGCTGACATGTTTGACAATACTTAATATACTTAAATATATCACGCTTTAATTTGACCAAAAGAAATGTTTCAAATGCAACTTGTACATCTTTTTCACTCCCAAATGTCCAGATGTGTCATGTGCCGTTTGTAAAACAAGTTGACGGAGAGACTGAGGTACTACAATTTGCGGTACTACAAAGTGTGGCACCCACTTTCGAACCAACACATCGTCCTCTAGGTAATATCCAGAAGGAAGATTAACGATTGTATCATAAGGGACAACTCGGTCAAACAACTCAATAAGAGTCCGCTTTTTGTTCTTTAATCAAATCATCGTGTGACACAGACAAGATGGAAGGGATCTCCAGAGTTTCACTCACCATCCTTTTCGTTTTAGATTTAACGTCAGATTGTATTTTACTCATAGACCGTGTTATCACGCATGACGGAAACACATTCGAGGAACAGGTAAAATTTTCATCACTCGTCTCACAAGTCGACACAGATGGTGGTTCACCAGCCAAATTATTTCCCAAGATTACCTGTACTCCTTCCACAGGCAAACAGCAACACACAGCAACCTCCACTTCTCACTGGATCAAGTCAGAATGCAAAACTATTTTATGTAGGGAAAACAGATATCACATTCAAACTAATACCCCTAATCAACACATTGTTTCCAGTGTAAAAGTCATTCGAAAAAGATAAAAAAGACTCTAGAACAAAAGTTCATGACGATCCGATGTCACAGAGAATTTTGACTGGTACATCTTCCGTAGAATTAACCAATCTCACAGAACCATCTGAAACAAATGGAGAGAATGTTGAAACACATGGCAAGCAACTCTTCTGCACATTATTCACTTCCGAAGCAGTCACAGCTAGAACAACAGATTTCACTGAAGACTTAGATTTCGTTTTAGTAATATCTTTTGCTTTCAATAGCGGACACTCATTCTTCCAGTGACCAAACCCACGACAATAATTACACATGTTTGCTTTCTCTTTTTCTCCAAAGACAAGACGCTGTCTGTCAGGTTAAGCACGCAAATATTTGGAAGATCTGTGTAAGGCATTTGCGAACCTCACACAAATGAACGATGGAATCTCCGCATTCCACCGGAAAACTAACATCTCTTCTCAGCCATATGAGAGTCGTAAAGCTGAACCATGGTCAGCCCAGGCGCCAATTGTCTCAAATAAGTTCCTGCCCCGCTCGTCTTATCTTTACAAGAAACACAAGGAGAGAGCGATTTACCAAACCCCCCCATCTGGACTCATTAAAGCAACAGAACGTCAGTGTTGTTTCATGACTGGCTTCAGCATAAATAAACCATCTAATAAACCACAGAACAAAGAACCTGGTATCTGGAAATGTTCCAGCGGCAGACACTCCCAGACCCCATGACAGTTTAATGCATAAATTGATAATCCGATAAACAGAAAGCGACAGATTAATAGCTCCATGTCCAGCGAGAAGAATAGCAGGTCTATGACCAGGACCTTTTTACAACCTCCTTGACCTCAGGGTTTTCTCTGTGCTCCCCCTTCCTCTAAATTCCAAGAAAACGCACCTTCTCTTGAAAAGACAAAGGAACACGCAAAACTCCCCGGATGATTTCAACAATCATTTATGCGTATAAAAAGGGGCAACCATATTCACAAATAATATGTTGTATGTCTTATATATGCTTGAGGAGTCAAAATGTAACCTTGCAACTTTAATCAATGTTTTGTTAACCCCTTTTAGCAGATAAAGCTATTAATATGTGAAGTTTAGTGTTGAATGAAAGCATGTGATAATTGCCGAACAGCGGTCTGAATGAAAACGTGGGAAGTATGTACAATACTCGCATTAAGAAACTTTATAGAAGTATCAACCAAATCTTCACAAAGATATTTCTCCACATGATAAATTGAAGCCTCATGTTAATGTATGCACGCTCCGCCTTGCAAGAAGTCGATTGGAAGATCGCGCCGTGGGACGGACTTATGGCGCGGATCAAAAACCCAATGCAAGACAGACGCTTGCTTGCTTGCTTTTTCGCCTTTCGCCGTGTTAATAGCACTCCAACTGTCATCTAAAACTCAACCACTCCGTTGAAGCTTCGTAACTCTGCAGAACTCAAAGTCTTGCCAAATCAGACTCTCTCAGAAGAACTTCGAGGCTCCTCCGTAACCCGGCAACCAACCAATCACCACCGAGGGCTCTCCCAAAAGGACGCCATCCAGATGTCATCTCAGCAACCAATCAGCAACGGAATTCCCTCAAGCAGCCAAACAAGGAAACTCAGCTTTCCAGCTGTCACCCAAACGCAAGTAAACAAACAAAGCTTCTATCTGCTGAACTGGTGCAGAGCTAATTTTAAGCAGTAAACATAAGCCAAGTCTCTGCTTTATGAATTTTCTCAGGTTGCAAGTACAAGAACTGTAGCGTATATCTTGCTAAAACTTTGGGCTTTCCTCAGAACTCCGTTAACATCATTTCCCTGAACCTTTGTGTGTATGTATGTGTGTTTTAGCTTAGTTTAATGTAATCTAGAATAGCCAATAAATTCTTGTTTCATTTATAAAGAATCATTGTCTTGTGTTGTAATTTTAAAGTTGAAGCTTGCCAAGATCTTGTTACCTTGCTCAAAATTAATAAGATTACCATTTTGTTTATGTGTCGTTGGCCACGAAGTAATATGAACAGAATCGTTAATATACACGGACATTAACGTCTCGCAGGACGACCGTTGATAAAGTGTAAACTACGAAATTTGAAATCAGGTTGACTTCGAATTTTCAGATTCGAGTCCTCTCAAAACCTGAATTAATTAATAATAATTAATTCCCTAAGAAAAGTAATCTGACATTACATCTGCTAGGATCATACCCCGATTCTTTCTAAAAATTTTCTTATGAATCAGAAAAAATTCATCAGCCATAACGGCCGCCTCATATGCCGTGTCGGGTTTACGCTCACTAATGTATGTTGCTACACGTTGTGAAACAGAATTTTTAAACTGTTCAAGCAACATCAACTCCTTCAAATTATTTAACGTTTTCACGTCAGAAGCTGTACACCAACGATTGAAATACACTGAAATATCATGTACAAACTCAACATGCATTTGACTATCAGTTTTCTTCCAGGATCTAAATTTTTGTCTATAGGCCTGTGGAACCAATTCGTATGCCCTCAACACTGCATTCTTAACAGTCAAATAATCCTTAGCATCTTCCACACTAAGAGACGAATACACTTCTTGCGCTTTGCCTGTAAAAACAGATTGCAACATAAGCGTACACTCCTCATCCGGCCAATTACGTGCCTCTGCCACACGTTCAAACAACAAAAAGAAGCGTTCAACATCTTTTTCGTCAAATCTAGGGATCAATCTCATATTAGTCACTACATCAAATTTACACAAAGCCAAATCACGCTCTACACCTCCCGTTAAAGAAAGTTTACCATCTCTTATTAGATCTCAGCGATAACGTTCATGATCAAGTTGTTGTTGTTGTTGTAACTGAACTTTAGACATCTCAACACGTTTTTGTTTCACGTAATTCTTACCGCTTTCATCTGCGTTTTAACGTTGATTGGATCAACAGCTCAGAGGAGGCGTCGGTCAGCTGCTTCCAGATCATGCCTTTGTCGACAGCTTGTAAATCATTTATCAAATAAGGTAAGTACAATCACCTATTTAGCTAGCACATTTTACCTCAGAATAAAAAGTCATGTCTGTCAACACCATGACAGAGGCTCATTTGGAGCAACGAAATAAAGTAATTTATTGATATAAATAAATGCATAAAAATACACAGGACAAACAAAAGACATGAATCAATGAATAAACTTGAATGAATACATAACACACAATTGGATAAATAGAAGAGAGGGGAGGAATAAAGCCATACAATATACATAGCTAAATAAATATTTATAGATTAGATAGATACACTATTCATAAATAATATAATAAATTAAATTAACCTCAAATAATATACATTCTAAAAATATATATATAAATATATATATACACACACACATTTGCAGACTGTGAGCCCTACAACCTACTGTCGCCTGAATGCTGCTGTGCCAATTCTTCGATTGTATTTCGAAGATGGATCTGACCTCTGTCCAAACCTCTGGCTTTCACGACAGTCCATCACGTCCCTCATCGCTGCTTTGAAGTGAGATTCTGACCATGGCTGGGAAAAAGATGTTGAGGTGCTGGTGTTTCTCTACTGGCTGTCCCACGCAGCATCGTACAGGCTGCTGTCACTGGGCTTTGACATCCCCGATCTGTTTGTTAACTTGATGTGCTCAGTAATAATAATGATTAAACATCTTTTTACAGCCGATTCGCGAAATCATCTTATCGATTTACAATGTTTAAACTTTCAAAAAGTCAGCCGTTCACTTAGATCATGTTAAACAAATGCAATTTAACCACAATGAACAACGTTTTTTACACTTGCAAAGCCTGCGTCGCTGCTCGCCATTGCGAATATGACGCCTCCTTCTCCGTGCCTCCATGGGATAGCTAAAGTGTCCATCGTATGCAGGACTACGGAATCCGGGACGGATAGTAGTAGGTCAGTCCGCGGCAGAAGTATGCCTACTGTTTTTCGAATACTATGGGTGGAATACTTACTCGCTCGGCTACTGTTTTCACCTACATATAGTATGCGAAGTATGCGATTTCTTTTTTTTTTTTTTTTTTTCTTTTTTTTTTTTTCCCGCTTTTTTTGTTTTTTTTTTTTTTTTTTTTTTTTTTTTTTTTTTTCTTTTTTTTTTTTTTTTTTTTTTTTTTGTTTTTTTTTTTTTTTTTTTTCGTTTTAGACGCAGCTTGAGACTCTAAAACTCCACGCTCGATTAACTCCGTTTTTACCAGGGATTTAATGTTGTCTTTTTTAAACGTTTATCTTGGCTTACCAAATTAATTTTATCGTGACCTGCAAGTTCTACTAGTTGATCTTTAGTCAAATCGTTTAACAAATCTTCAGACGGAGCACTAACAAATTCCTCATCCTTTGAGGCCATTATGAAAGACAAAAGTACAGCTACTTAATGTTTCCAAAAATATTTGAGGGGTAGAAATTAGATAAGCAATTCCCTCTAACTAAATTTCAAAACTATCTAAACTCATCCCTAATCTTTGTACAGTTACTTGCAGCGGGTTTTTATACACTATAAACCAGCGTTTGAAATGGCGACCGATTAACGTGTCAGCATTACAAAACACGGACATGTTCCCGAGACAACTGCTCTAACTGCTTTCACCGTACAAACAAAACAAACTAAAATAAACTAAAATAAAGCATCCCATTAAGGATACCTAACCTAAACAGGGAAAGGCATATCCAACAATAAACCTACCCTCAAATATACAAATAGTAGCCAATACTTACCAAAAACCGAACTCCCGCTAAGCAACCACAAAAAAAAAACAACAACAACCAAACCAACCATATCCTCCAGAAGTTTACCAAAACAAATATCTAAATTTAAAGGACGAGCCCCCACATTTGTCACGACCGGGTTAAAGCCATAACAAAAAATTGGAGGACATAGTCAGGTTGGTTTATTGCAACAAAGTATTTACTAACATAAATAGAAAAATAAATGAAAAAACAAGAAATCAACACAAACACAATTTCTGTCAGACACATGACCATCAAACATCAGACCAGAACCACGTTAAAGTAAAAATAACAAAGTCCAAAATAAACAAAGTCCAAACTCAAGCAAACGCAGCCAGGAGCAAGCAACCCCATGCCAACAGAGCCTAAGTTTTATAGAGGGAAGAACAGGTGCACATTGTGCACTTAATGAGTCTCCCAACCACACCCACTGGCCCATCACAGCATTAATAATAAATAAATGATTAGTCTTTTCACTTTACATTAAGGTTCATTTTCACAAGTTATTAACGTTTATAAATCATTAATAAATGGTTCAAAGCTGTTCACTTTACATTAAGGTTCACTTTCACAGGTTATTAATGTTTATAATTCATTAATGAGTTATTGCCACAGCCATATCACCCTGCAGCCCAAGACTGGTTGCCCACTGAAGCTAAGCAGGGTTGAGCTGGTCAGTAGCTGGATAGGAGACCTCCTGGGAAAACTAGTTTGCTGCTGGAAGAGATGTTAGTGAGACCAGCAGGGGGTGCTCACCCCGTGGTCTGAGTGGGCCCTAATGCCCCAGTATAGTGACAGGGACACCATACTGTCAAAAAGCACCGTCTTTCGAATGAGACATTAAACTGAGGTCCTGACTCTCTGTGGTCATTAAAAATCCCATGGCACTCATCGTAAAAGAGTAGGGGTGTAACCCCAGTGTCCTGGCCAAATTGCCGCCACTGGCCCTTGTCAATCATGGCCTACAAATAATCCCCATCCACTTGATTGGTTCTATGACTCTCTCTCCTCTCCACCTATAGCTGGTGTGCGCCCTGCGTGAGAGCCATGGCGCCTAGTCTGTGCCCCCCGCCGCCCCGCGTTCAATTATTCCCTAATGTGGATCTGCAAACCAGAGGCCCCGGCCGGGTCTCCGCCAGGAGAGACCCACACATGATTGTAAAGGCGCTTGGTGTTACAGGCAATACACAATAAAAAGCGGCATCTAAATGCATCTTCATTCATTCATTCATTCATTAATAAATGGTTCACAGGTGTTCACTTTACATTAAGGTACACTTTTGCATGTTATTAACGTTTATAGATCATTAATAAATGGTGCACAGGTGTTCACTTTATATTAAGGTTCACTTTCACAGGTTATTAACTTTTATAACTCATTAATAAATGGTTCACAGGGTGTTCACTTTATATTAAGGTTCACTTTTAGACATTAACGTTTATAACGTTAATTAATGGTTCACAGGTGTTCATTAACATTAAGGGTCAACTTTCACCTGTATTAAGTTTAAGCCATTAATAAATTATTTACATTAAAGTTCACAGGTAACTATTATTGAAATAAAACATTTTATTATTGATATTTCATCAAGCCATGGTTGTGCTTTTATTATTTTTTCCCCAAATTAAAAATCAAGATGATAATTTCATCTTGATAAATAAAATATATCAGTTTCTAATCATTGCTTTGGATAGGCATCATTAACTTTTGCGGAGAATCATGGGTAAGTATGAGTAGATTCTGGTAAGAAACATTGTAGAAAAAGTGACACGAGTTGTGAGATATAAATGACCCCCCCCGCCCCGAGAACCTAAATACAAACACTTCAGTCTCACGATAAAGTCAATTTTTGCCCTGCACTCCCCCCTTGAAATACACAATCACGCCAGAGTCCGGTTTTGAGTGAAATAAGTATTAATAAATATATTTATTTAGCATTTATAACATGTGAGTTAAAAAATGGCTCACTATTTGGCAGGTATTTCTTCATGCATTTATAACTGCTTATCAATTATTCATAATGCATTTGTAAATGAGTTATTAGTCATTCATGAACACCTTTATAAACACTTTATAAAGGGAACCTTAATGATAAGTCTTTCACTTGTATTTGTAGGGATTTATGTGTTATTGTAGTGCTTTCATGCTAGAAGTCCACAATGTTTTAGGCAAATTGATGATCCAGAAGATGATTTATGGAGTATTTTGTATGCATGTCCGGTGCGCAATTATTTCTAACTTAAGATTGCAGGCCTGCTTACTAAATTTCATAAGGCTTTCCCTTTCTCTTCTATTTAGGACAGTTCTAGAGAAAATGGGGCTGCTGGCTAAACTTAAAAATGTAATGAATGAAATTGTTCTGTACATTAATTTTGTACAAAATAATTTCTGGCATTGTTTATTTTTCGATTATAAATTGAAACTTGTAAATAAAGACTAGAGTAGTACTGGAACACTGTTTATTTTTGCAACGCCAAGTGGATTTGTAAAGAAAATATTGTTCTGCTAAAAAGTGACTTTTTAACCAACTAATTAAAAATAACTTCAATTCACACATCAACGACAATAAAAAAAACAAAAATAATTAAACAATAATAAAACAAATTGGGGGGGGCCCCCACTGGTAGCCGCCATCACTTCATTCAGTGAGACCCTGGTGGAGCTGCTGGACCTGGACATGCTGCCACAATAGAGCCTGGTACGGCCTCTGCCAGTGGGACATCATCTGGGATGGGCTCCAGAGTGTTTGAGTGCATATTTTCACTGTCCAGCACTGGGACGTTCAGGTTTATCCAGGGGTCTGGTCTGATTTAAGGAAAGGAGGAAAGCACTAATTGTGTAGAGCTATGAAAAAGTAATTGGTGGAAGAAATATTGAGTTACTTTAGTAAAGTACTTTCAGTAACTAATAGCGCATTGAGGAAAAACTGCATGCATTTTAAACCTGTAATGTACTTAAGGCATGAAGAGTAAAAGTAAAGGTATGTATTCTGCAGAAAAAAACTGTATATATATATATTCGTTCCTCAGCTTTAATATTACTGCTGCGCTACTGTGTACTGTATGTTGCATTTTACGTCTGAATATGTTTAAGGTTATTACATTTAAAATACTTTATATAGGCTACTGTTGGGCAGTTCAATGTACAACAGTGCATCATGTTGTAAAATACCATGTTTTTGTAGTGTTGCTGTCCTGTGGGAAAAAAAACTCAGTACTTCTCATTTGTATGTGAATAAAAGGAATATATTTCATTACACTCCACCATTTTTTTATATTGCAAATGAAAGGATCAAAGCTTATTGCTACAATATTTACAAATAGTTGCTAATTACAACTGTGTCCGATAGCAAAGGCTGCCTCCGAAGAACTCAGACCAGTCTAGCCTACGGAGGACTGTTCTTGTTGCCTAGCAACTGTTACAGCTGCCGTTGACGAGCAGCAGTAACGTTTATAAGTGGACTTTTTATATTCAACTACATAAAACTAAACAGGGTTGAAAACCTGTTAAAATATGTTCAACATGGTCCATTTATGTACATAATAATCAATAATAGAATAAACATAAAATCACATTTTGGTAAGATATAAGTCAATATGTAACTGCTTTATATTTTCATGTCATTACAATATTCAATTAAGTTGAAACCCAATACTTACATTTAAAGTGTAATTAGGTAATTAAAAATCTAAAACTAACAATTCAGGCTCCAGTTATTTAAATTTTCATTAACAAATAACATATATGGCAGCTCTCTTCTCGCACTGTTTCTACACGACAGGAGCGACGACGTGGAACATCTGGTGGTGCAATTAGAAAATCCTGTAAAGGCTAGACTCGGAGTGGCCTTGAAAGGCCGCGTCAACCGCATCCTTCGAAGGAATTGTCCTAGTGGATTTTACCGATAACGATAGCTAGATTGGACCACACTGGCCGATACCGATTAATCAACCGATAGTTTTTATAATGGATACTGAATGAAAACTAAAATAGTGCTTAACTATTTTTATAAAAGCAGTACAAAGTACGTAACCATACTTTGTAAATTAATAAAAATAGTAATTTTAATTATTATATTGATCATTAAAGTTATTTCGTAGTTTACTAATGTTAAAAGAAACTTTAAAAATTAAAAATATAGCCTATTAGTAATAGTAAATGTTGAAATGAACACACTAACAAGGAACAACACGTTTACAGCTTTCATTAATGTTACAAATGGACTCTTATTGTTAAGTATTACCATTTAATTTTAACAGTCATGCTTAAAGATGGTCATATTTAAAAATCTACGCAAGGCCATAGCATTAAAATGACATACATTGGTTATTGATATTGTATGTGTACTCTCACACTTTATTTGCCTCTGTTTTAGAACACTGCATGATTATCTAATAAAAAAATAAATAAATTTAAGTCACACACAGCACTGCGTCTAAGAGAAGTCACAGGTATCACACACTGGACGTGTCACGTTCAATTCAAGCTGCGGTCTGTTTGAAGTTCCGTGTTTAAAAACACAGAGCAAACGGAAAGAGAAAGCGCAATCTATATCAGCTCTCTACATGAAGCATACAGACTTTATTAGATCCACAGAAAGGCAAGCGTTTTGCTGAAAAATGCACAACACATAATTTATAGCCTAGGGTGAAGTCATTATGTACATTAACAACGATTGGGACAAATATAATGTAATTTAATGGAAAACTATGTGAATGGCGCTCGGTGGCGTGGCAGTATTTTATGTCGGCTGCATTTAAATGCGTGTTTTGAAGTTTCCCATGTGAAAACAAACAACAGATGCTATCAGTGATTTCCGCCTCTAGAGGCCAAACCGGCAAAACCGATGAATCGGAAAAGATGTGCAAATGTCCTGAGGTCAAGAAAGTGTCATGCTGTGTGGATCCTGTGAGCCTCTCGGCTCAAAGTGTCAGATGTAAATCTGTCTTTCCTGTCTCTTCGATTATAAATTTATGTGTAGCTGGTCACAAGGTAACTGACCATCTGTTGCTTCACTGGTTCCAGACAAAGGGAGTTCTCTCCTTAGTTGATTGAGTTAAAATTATCTCTGTTTTAGGTCCCTTGAGGGACCAAAACCAGGAGTCGACAGGAACTGGTCAAGACAAGTTGGCGTCATGTTGGTCGTTGATTAATTTTACGACCGCAGATAGTTATTTTGTGTTCAACAGAGGCCCTACAAAGCTCAGAATACTCTAGAGTGTAGAATAAGTTGTAGAAGTACTGGACCACTTGTTGGGAAACAATTGGGATTTTCCAGTTATGTTACTTCTCTGTTCCACACCTTGAACAAGATTCATTAACAGGGCACTTTATGAATTTTCCCCACCATGGTCAGAACATGAAGGAAGGTCATAAAGAAATGTTGCTTTAGCCAACTGGGTCAGGACAGTGGATGTTCGCTTCATATCCTGTGTTGCAGTTCAGTTAGAGGCAAGGTTCCCCATTGATGGCTCCATGTTCAACAAACCCCACCTTGTATTAAATAAAGCATAGAGACAGCACAAGATTACCTCAGCAATGAAATAACAGTATTTTATTATATATTATTTTATAAAGTAATGTACATCCTAATCTAATTAAAAAAAATCAATGTAGCGGCTCCTGACAACAATATTTGATGGGGCACTACTCCACCTACCCCTTCATATATAATTGATTCCCTATTAAACAAAATGTATGTTTCCCTTATATTAGAGTGTGTGCTGCTCATGGGGTGTAAACAGTTATCAACTGACTGATGGATTCATCCTTTTTTTTTTTCACAGGTGCTCTAGGTGCTAACTTTCTTAATAAATAAACTTGGAACTAAACCGCTCATTCCTCGGCGTAGAGAATCAAGGAACTTTGCTGCCGTACCATGGGCGGAGCAGGCCCAATGATATTACGCAGCGCTGCAACTCTGGAACTACACAAACTTAGTGCCGGTCACGTTGGAAGTTACCTAGCTGGGGACTATTTTCAGGCGCTGCGTAATATCATTGCGCCCATGGTACAGCAGCAAAGTTCCTTGATCCTTATGCCGGAATGAGAGTGTAGTTCCTAGTCATATCGGCCTAGAAAATCGCAACTTTTCATTTTCCGTCGGTCTTAATACACGATGTAACTACAGAAGAGTCAAGTTTTAAATAGGAAAAATATCGAAAATATGTTTGATCATTTTTGAGCTAAATGCTACTGGTCTAATCGGATTCAATTATCTATGCTAAGCTAGGCTAAAAGTGCTATTGCCAGACCCGGAGATCGGCTGAATAGATTCCAAAACGGTAAAACTCAACTGTTTAACTCTAGGGGAGTTGGAGAATGAGCCTATTTCCAAAAAAAGTGGAGTGTTCCTTTAAGATCAATTCACACCAGTTCAGCAAGAGATGAAGCTTTGTTTGTTTACTTGTGTTTTGGTGAAAGCTGAGTGGGATTTCCTCAGTGGCTTGTCTCAGGGAATCCCGGCTCTTCTGATAGGTTGCCGATCTGTCATTTGGATGATGTCTTTTGGGAAAGCCCTCATGGTGATTAGAGGTTTTGAAGCTTCAGAAGTCGGTTGCCTTGGCTACGGATGGTGACGCGCTTGAAGTTCTTCTGAGAGTTTCTTTGCATGGCTGTAGACTTTGAAGATTTCGGCAGTCACGAAGCTTCAACGGGGTATTTAAGAATTCTGGATGACAAGAACGCTAGTCGCATGTTGGAGTAAGCATTTCAGAGGTTCGAGCTGCTCGGCGGTTCCAGGAGTTCAAGAGGTTCAAGCAGTGAGTTCCTTTGGTCACTTTGGTTTTAAGTGAGCCGATTTGGTCCATCCCAGAAGCGATTGTCCCAATCAGACGCTGTTGCAGGGCTTAGCCATACCCCGCAAGGTTCCTCTTCGTGCATAAATTAACAGGATGCTAATTTATCACATGGGGAAATATCTTTGCAGGTTTTGTTAATAACTTCTATAAAGTGTGATACAACGAACACTGTTCATAATAACACATTTTCATTCATACCAAGGTTTTGCACATAAAATAAGCTTTTATTCAAGCTCAAAAATATCGGGTATTTTGCATACACTTTAATAATTGTATCTACTAAAAAGGGTTTTATAACATTGATTAACTTCACCAACTACATGAAACACATCAAGCATATAAAAAGGCATATAACACATTATTTGTGGATATATTTTCACTACTTATGATGATTTTTAAATGATTGTCTGTTGAACATCTTCCATGCAACTTCCGTGTTTCTTTGTAAAGAAGAGGGCACGTTTCCCTTTGGTCTGTTGGAAGGAGGAGAGGAATTTCCTGAGGTCACTAAAAGTCACGCGGTGGAGGTCTGCTGAGCTTCCCGCTCAAACGTGTCATTGTAAATCTGTCCGTTTGTGTTTATCAGATTATTAATTTATACGTTAAATGGTCATGGGTGCCAGGAGCATCTGTTGCTGGAATATTTCCAGACACAAATTTCTTTGTTCTGTGTTGATTGAGTTAGATTTTTAGCAGTTTCAATCCCCCTGAGGTAAAAGGACCAGGCCTGGACAGGAAACGGGTCCAGACAATCGGGCGTTAAGTTGATCATTAATTAATTTTATGATCGCAGATGGCTGAGAGAAGACTCCTTAGATTATTTTTGGAATGCGCCGATTCTGCAGTTTATTTGTGTGTCCGTTCCATGAGGTCCTACACATCCCCATTTTGCTCGGTGATGTTCCCTGTGCGAACATGGGCGGGGAACAAGAGGCAGAGAGAGAACAGGCACACACAAGACCCAAACAACATCTCCATCACCATCATCCATCGTCAGGTTTAGAAACTTGAGACGACATAGGGGTGCATTGTTAAGTATTATTTGTAATTGAGTCGTTTCGATTGATCTAATTGTCAGGGGTTCGACGAGGCGGTATAGGCATGATCTCAATCAGGTTTTAACTCTCGGGTTCAGGTTCTTAATTGGCTTTGTCACATCGGAAAGTGCGTAGAATCTTACCCATGGCTAAGCTATCAATAGAGGAGCTTACTTTTCATAGCGTTTGGGCCATGAAGGTGGTTCGGATTTGCATATGAGCTAAATGGTTTTGTACGACAGAAAATAGTTTGTTGATGAATTTAAGAATTTGGTTTTAATGAGGCCTCACGGTGGCCAGGTTTATGGCATTAGCAGTGATCATGCCGATGTTAAACAGAGTTTCCAAAAATTGTTGTGCCCACTTAATTTAGCCTGGGGTACAGTCATTTTCTGTAATTGGTGCTGCATGTGGTTCACATCTGCCTGGGCGTGGGCACGGACTTCCCGAGTCAAACAGGTGCCAGCCCAAGTGGTTTGAGGGGCTGAGAGGGTGTAGTGTGCTCTGAAAACATCACGGGGATCAAGTCGGACGAACACCTTTTGGGTGTATGTTTTGCAGTTTGTTATCAATAACCCCGATTGTTCACGGAGTACTATCCCCGACGCTGGTCCCGGCGATGCGACTTCTGGCTGGGGCATAACCCCCATTATGCAAAGCAACAAGGCGGCAAGTCTGACCATCTTCCTGGTAATAGAACAGAAAAGAAGGAGCAATTAGCTGCGAAGATCATGGTTTGGCAGGGTCGCCTCGATCGGTTGGCAACGGCTTTTCACAATGATTTATGACAATTTTGGTGAAAGGAGTCAATCCTAATTTCGGGACCTGGATTTAAAGTTGAGTTAAGGGAATTCCCTGATGAGGGGACTAGAGGGGAAAGGAAATTATAGTGAGAGAGGAAAAAAGGAAAAGCACAAATAGACACAAGGACACCGAATGAGGTGAGACAGCAAAACGAGTGTCACTAGAGGTTGGTCCTAGCAGTGCGGTGGAGGAGAGTGTGTAGGTGTTATGTTTAAGAAAGGTAGCTATACGTCTTTATAGAATGACAGAAGTTATGTTAGTGTGGTGTAGAGTATGGGATTGTCGGTCTGTGTCAGTTGGTTTGATCTTCCCCCTTTTCCTGTCGGTTGGAGCCCTGGTGCCTCTTTATTTGGTTTCGATGGACCCATCGAAGGACTGGCTTGCTGTGCCCTTGTCTGATTTTGATTCGGTAGGCAACAGGTGAGAGCTTATTCACAATCTCGTGGGGTCCTGTCCAGTGAGGTAGGAATTTCTTTGACAGGCGATGGGGAGCGTTCTGCCTTGGTTGGGCGAAGCTGTAGTACCACACTTTTTCTCCGACATTGAGTTCCTGGTGAGAGGCCTTTTGGTTGTAGTAGGCTTTACGACCTTCTGTGCTTCTTTGGAGTTGTTGTTGCGCGAAGGCGAAAGTTGTTCTCAGGTGTTGATGCAACTCTTCCAGGTACTGGTGAGTGGTATAGGCGGTGACGAGGTTCAGGTCACCAGGTTGGTACAGCAGGTGTAACGGTAGTGTCATTTGTCGCCTGTCATCATCTTGAATGGGGGTACTCCAGTAGACCGGTGAGGGGTGGCCCTGACGGCCATCAGTACCAGAGGAAGCTTAATATCCCAATCCTTTTGATTGGCGGACACGTACTTCTTCAACATGCTGACCACTGTCCGGTCGTCTCGTTCCACTTGACCTGAGGAAATTGGGTGATGGCTTATATGGAGCTTGGCCTGTATACCCAGGAGTTTCCACACTTCCTGCATGACTTCGGCGGTGAAGTGGGTTCCTCGGTCAGAGTTGACCCTTAAGGGCAGTCCGAACCTTGAGAAGATGTGGTTCATCAAAAGGCAGGCTGTCGTTTCTGCTGTATCGTTGGGAGCTGGAAGACACTCTACCCACTTTGTGAATTCGCAAACCACGGTGAGGAAGTATTTGTTACCCCGTGTTGACCGTGGCAGGGGTCCTACCCAATCTATTTTGAGGTCCGACCATAGGAAGGTCATTCCTTTTTGTTGCAGTGGTGCTCGGTGGTTTGGATTTGCCGGTTGGAACTGGCAACACACTAGGCATCCTTTTACATACTCCGCCACGTCTTGCTGCATGCCAGGCCAGTATGCTACTTGCTTGAGCGTTTCGTAGGTGGCCTTGGTGCCATGGTGTCCAGCGCATGGTGAATCGTGGGCGTATGTCAGCATAATTCCCCTTTGACCTTGAGGGACTACGAGGCTTGGCAAAGTGAGGGGTTCAGGGACATATGCTAGTACGCCGTATTTGAGATACAACATGTGCTTGATGGAGTGTAGTTGGTGGAGATCAGAGGAATTGGATTGGTCGAAGGTGGAAATGGGATGAATTAATGGATCGGAAATGTGAGCAGTAATAGTTTTTAGTGCCGAATCTGAAGCTTGGAGGGTGAGGAGATCATCAGCGGCGAATTGAGGTGAGAGTTCAACGTGGGAGGAGGTGGGGGTTTGCGCGCCAGTGGCGTGCTGGTGGCGGGTTATAGCAGCCACTGATGGGGTGGGTAGGAGGGCAGGACATGTCCAAGACT
>JADLZN010006380.1:0-20648 GCA_018155175.1 Sinocyclocheilus anophthalmus
GTTCCCAGGTTCTCAACTTCAGTTTCAACATTCTAGACAACTTTTATCAAACTGGGTTTACCTATTTGGAGAACAATACTTCTGAGTATGTTTTATAAAGCAGACCCTTGGGTGTGCAAACCTTCATAGCTCATGTACCATCAAGCCCTCTGTTTACTCTCTACCAAAAGAGCTTGAAACAAACGACCATTTCCATAAAACAGTGTGAGCGGGAGTTGCCCGGGAGCATAAATATATTCCCTTTCATTGCAAGGAGCCGGCCGGTACTTGGGCATCATGTGACATGGGTCTGAAGCTTCTGTGATGGGATCCAACAGCTTCTCAAAGACAGTGGAGTCCATCTGCTTTGATGGCATCGCTAGAATATTCCCTATAGCTGTTGTGGCCCAGCAGGAGTGTCATCTGAAGGGGATCTAACGGACCTACAGGGAATTAGACACCTTGAGGCTAAAATATTAAAATTAGATTTGTCTTTTGTGCCATGAATCTAATTTCCAAGCTTCCCCGTGGGAGAACAGTCATGTCATTATTGATACAGCTTTCTTGATAATATCATCCATGTTATGCTAAGCAGAGACCGACCTTACTGCACCTTCCTACCCTGTAAAAAATAACTTAATACTTTAAAGCTTTATAACATATTTTAATAATTAAACATTTTTAAAATTATATTTTATTGTATAAATATTTATTCCAAGATCTATATATATTTTAAATATCTATCTTAAAATAATACCTGTTTTTCTTAGATGGAATATATATATATATAGCATATATAATATCTATAAATAGGTATATAGTATATTCCTAGAGTAGGAGTATGGGTTATATAATATATATAGTGGTGTAGCTAGATATTATCTATATATATAGATGTAAAATATCCCTTTCACTTTGTCACTTTTATACCTTTTAAAAATTAAATATATAATGTAAAGAATACATATATTTATTTAATTATTTATTCTATTATAAGTGTATACTTTGGTGGCTGTACATACACCTCTGAGTTGTTTTTTGTGGTTTGGCTTAGTGTTATTAAGAATCCTATGTATACTCCTACCGTTGTGCTTGAAGAGTTTAATGGTTGGAGCTGAGCGGTGGTGCACAGTGTAATGGGTGTTGAGAGTGGCAAATGTTGTGTCGGCATTTGTCAATGGTTAGTGCAAATGTCTTTATTTTCTTAAAAGCTTTTAGCTTTTCGTTTTAATTACTTTTTCTTATTTGTGTATGTTTGAATTGTTTTTAGCTTATTTTTTTTTGTTTTCATTTAAATGTTTAATTTTTAAATGTTGTTGTATGCATTTGTCATTATTTAATTTATTTTATTAAATGTGTGTATATATATATTTATAGAGATTCGCTGTTTCTTATTTGTAGTCACGTTGATAAAGCGTCGCTAAATGACTAAAAAAAACAAAAAAAAAAGAATTAATGTGTAGGCTTGAACAGCCACTTGTTTTATAACGGTATGGCCAGCATGAGCAGATTGAATATCCTGTTTTCCCCTGATAAAAATAACATCTACCTATAACAGCCAATCCATATGTAAGAGTAAAATATTGATTCCACTTCCATGCATGCTCTAATCCACACACTAATGACCCGTGGCTTGTGTTTCTTAGAAACACAACTGATACCCCGTTTGCCATAATCTTGCAAACACAGTCATCTCCTTGTATGAGCATTGACATGCATGCATTAGCATGTGTTTGGTTCCACTTGGTCAATTTAAACATGCGACATCTAACTAACTATAAAGTTACATTAAAACAACTTTACCTCGTGCCATCTTGACTGTTAGACATTTAAGTTTCAACCCGTCAAACGGAAAGCGAGTTATATTTACAATATTTAATTGTTCTTATTTCTCTTAATTTTACATTTGGGTCACGTTTGTTATCATCTAACACTCACTTAAAATATATTAATAATTGAATAACACCATAAATGTAATGTTCAGCAAATTTCAAAGTGTGTATCCATTTTCTAAATTTTATTTTCGATTTATTTCTACATTAGTATTGGTACCATATTGGTATGGTGTGGTCAACTGGGAATAAGATATATATATATATATATATATATACGTATATATATAGCTAAGTCTGCATATTTAATCATGCATCTCATTTCCCTTATTTTTACATTTAGATGACCTTTTCCTCATCCATACGTCTTTTAAAATATTAATCAGTTAAACTCATAAAATATTTAAAATTGGAAGGTATCCATTTTTTAAATCCCATTATTAACCACATTTGTTATTGTTTAAATATTACTAATTAATTAACTGTTATTGTACCATATTGGTTGATATTGAATCATTAAGAATATGTTTCTAATACATTTACATCTTCTTGTCATCTAACACTCAAAAGCAGTACTACCATCACACTGTAACTAAGATCCATTTTCTAATTCACATCAATTATAGATTTTTTGTTAAGGTTTATTTGAAAATCAATTTTTTTTTTTAAAGCATAGACTTTTAGTCACTATCACATAAAAAATTCACTTACCATTCTTGACCTGAATTTTAATATCAGTGCATGCCTAGTCCCAATTTGCATGGCATGGATTTCTACAGATTATAAAACAAACGTGTCAAATGTACATCAGTATTCCAAACAGCAAAGATCTCAAGGTCAAATCCTTGCAAATTAATTTCCAACAGGGAGAGGGAGAATGTTTGCTGTGGTTGGAGGGAAGCAGCGGTGACATATTGCTGGCTGTGAGCACGTCTTCTCCCTTCCCTTCTTTTCATGCCATATATCAGCCGTAGCCAGAGTCGCTGTGACAGTGGGTTGTCAGAGCTTTGGCGATGAACTCATCTTCAGTATGTGAGGTTATGATCACTCTGCCATGTTACAGCTAGAGGAGATTGTCACACACTGTCACACAAGGTCTTCTTCTACAGCTTTAAAGCCATGCTACAGTTCTAAGAAGCAACAATACAAACTGAATCAATCTGATGTGGTGTCTGGGGGGGGAATTATTCACTTTGTAAGTTTCAAAGCATATAGTGCCATATGAGTATCTGACAACTGTATACTGAAAAATATTAAACTACATAAACAACATATTAATAAGACTTTATGTGTAAATCATTTTGAATAATGGTGCATAAAGATGGAATTACTGTGAGTCATCAAATGTGTTTAATTTAGAGGGATTTGACACTGCTCATCACCCTGTGGATGAAATTGTACAAGTTATTTTTCCACCATTTAGACACCGACCTGCCAACCCCTCGAGGGCCAAACGAGAAGGTAATTACAGATATAGAACAACGAGAGCGCAAGATAAGATAGATTTCTTTACAAAAAGAAATACGAGAACAGTCCTTGAGTGCCTTTTTGTTTGTTGGCCAGGATGAAAGCTCAGATGGAACATGAATATGATGTTAAATATTCTTATTTCATATTGTCTATATAGCAGAAAGGACCATGAAAAATCTCCTTGCAAAGCCCGTTCACCATATTACGTTTTTAATTCATAATCATGTTATTTTGAACAACTAATCAGTGCATGGTACTGCAAAGGGGGGAACAAAAGAAAAAAAGAAACAAAAAAAGAAATAGGAAAAAAAAAGAAATGCTTCACCTCTGAAACAACTTTATTTTTCTGCTGACATCATCAAGTCCTCTTGTTTTTTAGCCCCTCCCCTCCAAATGCCTGTAATATAAGTTTCACTTATAAATATGTTACAATCCCAAAGTAAAATGGATTGTAAACCCTTTTTGTTGTTTATTTCAATATGATTGTGTAATTTCACAGCTGTGTAGATTAAATTAAATGCATGTCGCCCTTTTTGACATTTTTTTGTAACCGTCCAGGTGGCATATGGCCCTTGTGTGCTGAACTGGAAACATGACAGTCATGCTGTCTCTCTGTGCTGCTCTGTTTTCCTTTGGTGTGTGTGTAAGAGAGGGAATTTAGAGGCACAGCAGAAGTTATCCCTAAGTGTATGACCTATCCTTAGGACACAATGACAATTCTCTCTCTGTCTGTTTTCCTTCTTTTTTGACACCAGACTTTCTCTGATATGCCATCTCATCTCACTGTATTCTCCTTGTAAAAACTGTGATAATCTGACTGCTAACGATAACATACAAACACATACAACTGTTGTTATTAACTAAAATAACTAATACCATTATGTTTTTGCTATAATTGCTATAAAGCTGATTTAACATAAAATAAATATAAGATGAAAAACACAAGATTAAAGAAATAGTTTACCCGAAAATGAAAATTTGCTGAGAATATAGTTGCCCACAGGCCATCCAAGATGTAAATTAATGTGTTTCTTCATCGGAACAGATTTGGAGAAATTTAGCATTAAATCACTTGCTCACCTATGGATTCTCTGCAGTGAATGGGTGCCGTCGGAGTGATAGTTCAAACAGCTGATAAAAACATCAGAGTAATGTACTTAACTCAAATTCATCAATCTTGTGAAGTGAAAAGCTGTGTGCTTGAAAATATCCCCCCCTGTTGTTCTCTCACATCAAAATCTACCAACATATTTGTTTATAACTGTTTTCACTTGTAAAGGGTGCTTGGTCTGTACATATTTCTCTCCTGATTCCCCCCCCCCGGACAACTTTTATGGACAGGGGACTCATATTTGAGCCGGAAGCAACAGTTTGAAGTAAAAAAAAAACATCTTGATGGATTTGTTTCATACAAACACACAGCTTACATTACTTGAATTATTGTGTATATTTCTGATGCACCCATTCACTGCAGAGGATCCATTGGTGACAAGTGATGTACTGTTTTAGGTAATGTATGCAAAATTTTTCCAAATCTGTTTTGATGAAGTAAAAACCTCAACTACATCTTGGATGGCCTGAGGGTAAGGAAATAAAAACAACAACATGTAATCAACTGGGATTCAAACCAAGGACTGCTTAAGGAGAGACTACCATTTCCTGTTGGTCATTAAACTGTCCTGTCAAAATAAAAGCAGAAAGGCCAAAAATAGTATGTATGCATAAATAAATTTCAGCATATACACTAAGCAAGTTTGATTTTTAATCGTATATTCAATTTCTTATTTAATTAATTTTATTCTGGGAGGGGAATGACCACCACTGCCTCAATGAATCATCAAACACCAACCACGGTGGTTCATTAGTCTATCAGCATGCAAATGAATGTGTGAATGAGTCATTAGACCGTAAACGAGAATATATGCTCATCTATGCTAGGCAAAACAATCATTAAATCTGTGTTTTACAAGACAGACAGCATGTCGGTCCACTGTACTGATGTAATTTGGTATGAAAAATCATTCATTCAAAAAATGAACGATTTTTGTTAATGGTATAGGGCTTCAAAGAGAAAAACCTCAAAGAAATATCCTCTTAGAGGTAGTCATTACACTGATCTTCTGCCACAGTGCAAATCTTCCTTCAAATCAGACCTTTGATTGCATTATACGTCATATGTACTTAAAAGTGCTCTGATGCCAATTTGTTGAGATTTTTACTGCATGTTTGGCTTATTTGCATGCACACTGTTGATGAACTGCTAATGAAGATAAGGCCATGATATACTGATGTGCACTAAGAAGGAAAAGGCTTTAGAGCTTGTCGCTGGAGTCAGAATCAGCAAAAGGATTACAGATTGTGTAGTCTCACTGCAGGATACCCACAACCCCTATAACTGGAAGACGCTGAATAGAAAGTACACATGCCTTGTTCCCTTGATCAAAGGGGACTCTGTAGATGACTTAAAAGCTTATCAAGAGGTATTGTCTTTTTCCATACATTTTTATTAAACTAAGGCCTGATTAAAGGTCCCATGAGCATTTTTAAAGGAAACAGAATCCTTTGTTATTGCTTTGATAATGCATATGATAATATACACTGAATAAATATGAGCAGAGTACATTGTTTAAAAACAGTGTTATCAATTATTCACATTTTTGTGAAAAGTTGGTTAGCGTGAGGGTGGTTAACCTGTGTCTACTGAAAGAAATTAATACTCCATAACAATAAATATTTCTTGAGCCCCAAATCACTCAAATCAACTTATGGATCTGCATTTTGCAGTGTTCTCAATAAGAATATTCAAAATGTGAATAATTGATAACACTGTTTTCAAACAATGTACTCCGACTGCTCATATTTATTCAGCGTAAATCATCATAACTGCATTGTCAAAGCAATAACAAAGAATTCTCTTTCCTTTTTAAAAAATAAATCTTGTTCATAAGAAATCCCTGATACGTGAATGCCGAGTGAATATATTGCTGTATATGCTCTGAAAATCACAGTCCTCCTGGATTAACCAGAATGGATTTCTGATGTGTTTGAAACCAGCGAAGATTGTGTATTATTTGAATTTAAGGACCGGTGCATAACAATTGTGCATCGGATTGCCCGCGGTCCAATAGTCGAGTCTGTAAGGGGTTGAATTAGTTTTCCTTTTTGAGTTAACAGCCCCTTTTTGAGAGAGAAGTTCATTGTGGTGTGTGTGTGTGAGAGAGAGAGTGATTCTGCATGACACAGTGTAATCTGGCTCTTCACACCGTCCTGAGCTTAGCTTTGATCATGTTGTGTTTGATGAGAGATATCTGCAGACCTCATCTGACACCGCTGACTGCTGCACCTGTTCAAACTGATGAGATTTAATAGAAAGAAAACAACTCGACAAGATAATGCACTTCTCAACGCACTCTGTCCCACTGTCTGCCGCAGGTATGTGCTTTCGAGGGCCTCCCTGGGGTGAAATTACAACAAGGGGCTTAATGGCGTATCTCAGGGATGGTCAGGGGCTGCACTGGATTACGAGCGACCATTCGAGAAGTCATCCTGCCTTGAGAGAATAAACGATATTTTGAGGGACTAATAATCTTCTAATGAAGCAACATTTTCATGGGGCAGATCAACACCAGTTACGACCTGAGCTCTCGTTCTATGACTCTACGATCTCAAAGATTTAATCAGCTTCAAAAAAGGCAAAAGAAAAAACCTTGAGCACACCCATCAGATGAAGACTTACACAAAATCACTGGATAGATGGATCCTACTGATACAAATACGCAGGGCGCAAAATGAACACACCAAATGTGTTTAAAATTGGTTTTGGCCAGTTAGCTGGTAACATAATTTAGAACTTAAACCTAATAAATGTTTTAAATCAAAAAGCAAGAATGATATTCTGAGCTTGACGTACTGTAAGTGAAAAGAATGGTTCAAATCAGCACATTAGAATGATTTCATAAGGATCATGTGACAATGAAGACTGTAATATCTGTTGGAAATGTAAGCTTAGCCATCACAGGAATATATTACATTTAAAAAATATATTACAATAGAACATTTCTTTTATATTGTAATACTATGTTCATAATATGGCTGTTTTCACTGATATTTTGATCATAAAGCATACAAACCTTCATTCTTATGAAAAACGAATTATGCCAAAAATGTTAACTGAAAATATTTTCTTTTAAATTATGACCTATTGAATACTTAAATAGAATACCCAATGATTCAAATGTATTTGTGCTATATTTTTATTATACAATAATAGATGAAGCCGTAACGTAAACGCTTTGTCATAAAAACCTAGCTTGCATCAAATTTGTATTCATTTTTGCGTATATTCAATCTTTTTTTTATTTTTACAATTTTATGCACTTATGTTTGCGGAGATGTTCCTGCATTTGCAAAAGTTGGTTAGAGCCACAAGAGTTTGTAATTTCTTTAGTAATGTTTTTCTTTTGATAACCACTGAAGCACCAAATCAACTAGAATTATTTCTGAAGGATCATGTTCAACGGAAGAAAGAAATTCATACAGGTTTAGAGCAATTTGAGGGTGAGAAAATTATGACATAATTTTCATTTTTGTGTGAACTATCTCTTTAAACAGGTTTTTCTCCCATCTAGCTTTGGTCAAATCAACATATAGGGCCCTACCATACGCTCGGTGCAATGTGGCGCCAGGCGCGACGCAAGTGTTTTTTTGCTAGTTTCAGCCTGACACAGTTGTCATTTTCACGTCCTGCACCACATTGTTTAAATAGCAAATGCATTTGCGCCCATTTGTGCACTCATGGGCGTGCTGGTCTGAAAACGAGGTGTTTTCAGGCGCATTGTTGGCGCATTTTTGAGGCAACTGAAATAGACTGCGCCGTTGATCAACTAAAACCTGGTCTATAGTCAATGGCGCAGTCGTTTTTTTGTTATTTAAAGAGCACGTTAGTATAGGTGGGTCCACAGCGCACGTACACTCTGCTTATTACACACACAGGGCCACACAGCAGCACACAAACATGCCAAATATTAAAAATGAAAGGATTGCAATGTAAAAGATTATTATTGTGTAGGCTACATAAATATAAAAATGCCTACATGTCATAATGGATAGTCATTGCATGTATCAGAATTAGGCTACCTATTTGCTTGTGTAGGAGCAGCTCCGTTTCATCTCTGGAGTCGTGTTCTGTCTTTGCGCTAGCAAATTCCGCCATGTAAATAGCAACTCTGCCATGGCACGAGCGCAACTGGCTCTTAAAGGGAATGGGAGATGAGACTCTGATTGGTTTATTGCACGTTATGCCCAAAACACACCCATTACTCATTAAGAGAATAGGGACAACCCTTTTAGACTATGTGCCGGGCACGCCGACTATTTTTCCCATCGTTAAACTAGCAAAAGTGGATTTGGACACACCCTAAGTGCACCTGCACCGTGCGCTTTAGACCATCCGCTTAGATCGTTAAAATAGGGCCCATAGTCCCACCCCAAACTTCAATGCAACTGTTCAGGACACTCACATAAAAACAAACAAAGCAGCATTTTGATTGAAAATCAATCCTTACTCATCCCATCTTAACATGCTGAGATTTTAAGACAACATATTTAACATTAAAAAAACGACAAACATCACCTTTAGGTCCACCATATCTTTTAATGTATCCTAGGGCCTCTGAACTGAAATGAGGATGTAAAATGGCACTATAGAGATGTGCCTTGGGCTGGCTCAAAGAACGTGAGGTAATATATTATATATGTGGATATATACATCCAGTGCATTTTCATTTTGCATACCCCCTCAGACCTGAATCTATCACAGATTGCCTCTGCTGCATTGTGATTTATGAAATATTGGGGAGGAATTTTTACGCCCAGCTCAAAGACACACATGAATACGTGAGCAGAGGTCAATCGGGTCACTACAGGACAAACATCCCCCTCCTCAATACAAAAGAATGAAAAGAGAAAATGAGCTTGGCGCAATATCAGGTGTCATGTACAGAAAAGACCACCATGAACACACACACACGCACTCGAACATAGCAATGAGTGAGTGTCAGCACAAGTGTTGAGGTAAGGAAATAACCCTGCCAGTGGCTCAGCTCTTGAATGAATGAAAATTCGACTGGAACGATTTTCCAATTTGTGTCTGTTTGAGCAGATTGGCGCACTCAGAATGCCAAAGTCAGACAGACCCTCACACATTATTCATGTCTTGGGCGGGAGAACGATGTGCGGAATTACAAAATACTGAGAGAAAACTCAAAACAAAGTGATCTTGAGCAACAAGTACCGGATGAAAGAGCTGCCATTGATTTCTTAAGGCCCGGAGTTGTATTATGAATGCAGTTTAATATCTGAGAGAAGGAGGATCAGGATTTTCATAATCTTATGATAAGGAAAAGGATTAAGAAGAAAGAAGGGATTAATTCTGCGATCTGCCAATATGGTGGACTAACACGTTTCCAGGGAAATGATATATCCCGCCACTGCGCCACGGCCCACCGTAACCCAATTACTCTTCCCTCTGGATTTAATTTGGTCATGGCATGCTTCAAATGATTGACCTCAGGTAGACTTCCACTGCTCCTGCCGTATTTAGCGCTAAGAAGAATGTTCTGTGGTGTCTGTTAAGAAACAGTATTACTGGAAGTTTATGTTCTGTTGTAATAACAAAAATGCATCCTACATCGCAGAAAGCTAATATTCAGCATTCACATTTATCTAAAGTACAGTACATGAATTGTACATGATTTTACTACCACCTATCATGGGCTATGATACCAAAAGCAATGCTTTTAAAGAGCAGGTCATATGGGTTTTCTAAAAATATCTTTTTTTTGGTCTTAGATTTCTCTGGTAATCTTTCACTGTGTTTAACCCTGTCAAACATTCAGGCGCTCTATTTTTTTCCAGTCTCTCTCCATCTCTCGCCTCTTAACCCCCTCTATTTCTCCCGCTTGTCTATCCATCCCATCCCCGCCACATTCTGTCTTGTCTCTATCTCTCCCACTAAATCACCACTTGATGTTTCTTAATTTATTCCACTCTTTCTCTCCGTTCTCCCCCTCTCTTTCCCTCCCACTCACGGACACACACTCTGGCATACACAGTGAGAAGGGGGGTGGTGTGTTTTCTTTGGGTGAAATGTATGTTACTGTGTGAGAGAGGAGACTTTAAATAAACATCTGCACAGCATGGTCACAATAGAGTCTTTTGTGTTGAAATGTGGAGAGAAATTATGATGTTTTAAGGGCCATTTTCAGCTCGGCAACGACATGGACTCAACATGAGAACTCTCAAACAGGTTTGTTCACTCAAAAATGATAATTTCATCTTCATTTAGTCACCCTCATGTTGCTACAAACCTGTATAAAGTAATTTTTTCTACAGAACAGGATAGGAGATATTCGGAAGTCTGTGTTGGTCAGACTTGCCTATGCAATTACAGTGCAAGGATGTTCAAGCTTTGAAAAAGAACACAAAAGCACCATGAGCATCACAAAAGTTGCCTATAGAGTATGACCAATGAGCTATATTATTTGTGAGAAACTGAACATTTATGCCATAATGTGCTAACCACTGGAACTGGATTAAATCATTGAGTTAAATGCTACAAATTATTTTGATTTGTGAACAAATCATTAATAAATTCAAAAGATCCAAATGAATCATTCATTTATAAATCAGATATTGCTACTTTCTCTCATGAACACACCAAGTAAAGCTAGGCAGGATATCAAGATTTTCAGTGAATAATGACTGAAATGCTGACATTTTATGTTGCTTTTGCATAATTTTTTACTTTTAAACACTCTGTTGTAGTTGGATGGAAAAGAGCATGGAAACAGTACTCAAAATATCTTTATGTTCTGAGGAAGAAATTCCAACTGCAGCTGAAGCGAAATCCCACAAAGCACAAATTTTTTTTTTTAAATAGCTAGTGCTGGGCAATGATTAATCGTGATTAATCGCATCCAAAATAAACGTTTTTGTTTTATAATCTTAGGTGTGTGTTCGGTGTATCTTTATGTATATATAAAAACACACACATACATGTATATATTTAAAAAATATTTACATGTATATATTTATAAACCTATATTTTATATTATATATAAATGTATTTAATATATAAACATACCATATTTTTCTTAAATATACAAGCATGCGTGTGTATTTATATATACATAATAGATACACAGTACAAGCACACATATACATTATGACCCCAAAACTTTATTTTGGATGTTGGATTAATCGTCGATTAATCGTTCCCAGCCCCTAAAATAACAAACTTTATTTAAAAAAACTAATCTATCAAGCACAGGCAGATATTTTGTTTGCATGAATAACTTCCGTATGTATCTGTACTGTAGACTCAACGCTTCCACACCTTTATCTCCCGCATTCTGCGAAAAGGCCGTGATCGTTTTCTGTCGTTCCATCAGCATGTTCGCTCTTTGTTCCACACACTCCACGTCACAAATCACTCTAGGCAAAGTCCGCTGCAAATTGTGTTGGGATTCTGTATTTTGAATATTTAAATGCTTCCACTTAGATCTAGATATAGGGCAGCATTTCCATACGTATATAACCAGGTACACACACACACACACACAATCAACACACACACACACACATGATAAGCGGGTTTGTAATTTTTTTCCGCTGCCTGACAAAGATCAATCAGATCCATACCAAACACTCACGTTCCACACTGCGACATCATTTTTTAGAAACACAGAGTCACTGAACTACCACAATAAGTGCCCAAAGTCTGAATTAAGTGTTGTGGGTACAAGGATCAAAATAGCCGCCCACACTACAGCATTTAACCAAATTGGATGTGTTGATAATATTACATTTACATATAACATAACTGCACAGCTCTGAGCGACTGCAGTCAAAAACCAGCCTAGAGACACACATGAACTTAAAATCACAGGTTGCTTGCAAGAGCACATGGGAAAGAAATCTCACATGTGGGTCAACACTGCAGGGTCAAAACTATCGGTTAAAGCTGGCAAATAGTTTCCGGGCTCATCATCCCATCCAGCTTAGCATTTAAACACCCTCATCGGGTCAACCAGAACAACGTACGCCTGTTGTTCTCCTCGATTATGCAAAGCCATGCTATTTGCTTAAAAAGATGGACAGATTACGCTGGAAGGATCGTAATCCTGAGGCCAAGCACGCCGGCTAGCGTTTGTTACTTTGTGCGGCTGGAGAAAAAAAAAAAAGGCAAGCTGGATTTTCAGATTTTGAGAAGGACAAGATGAGAGATGCTTTGATCTTTTGACTTTGAGAGGGAGATACTGACTCGGTGCTGTCTATCTGTCTCTAAAGAAAAAAATATGACTGAATATCTTACAAAAATGTCAAGAATAAGTGTGTGAACATGATGAACATATTTTTTAGGAACAAGCAGTGAAAAGATATGGCCCTTCAAATGTGCCACAATAAAGAAAGAAAGATTTATTTCTCATGTTCTACCGTACTGTGTATTTAAAGTGACAAAAGAAGCATCTTTAGAGATGCTTAAAATGTTCCTATTTTAATTATACACACGGACAAGTTTTTTTTTTTTCAAATTTAAATGATATATACTGTATAATTAAGTAAAATTAAGTAGAATTCTAATTAAAATTCGAATATATAATTATTATTCTATATTTGTATATCTGTGTATGTACTGTATATGTATTGTACATTTTGAATAATTAAAATATAAATCAAATATTATACAAAAATTCAAAGAAAAGCCATCACTATTTATATAAACTGATCCAAAGAAAGATGCCTCGTGTTTAGTTGGCATGGAGAAAAGCAGCCAGATCTTTAAAAGAGAACACAGCTCTGAATATAACTGGGCGAGAAAAGAAAAAGATAAACAGAAAAAGGGAAGGGGGAGGGTAATGGCACTGAGGCAGGATGATATGGCAGGGTTTGGCAGAGGCCTATAGGATGCCAGCGAAGGTGTCACTAATCTTCACGTGACCCAAGGGGAGAGAGTGCGAGACAGAGAGAGAAACTGTCAGCTTCTTTAGATTCGGGGTGCTGTGACTCATCTGTTGCTTGTCACATTGGGTTTGGAGCGTCCGCGAGGCAGCCATGACCCAGAGCAGCACCCGTGTCCTCTGTCTGTGTATTTACAAACAGAGACAGGGCACAAACAGGCTGGGGTGAGTCGCTTTGGCAGAGCTGTGTGAAGCAGGGTACCACTGAACAGAGGGAGAGAGGGGGAGGACTGATGGGATTGACCCTTATGTCACCATTCTGAACAATATGACATTGCCAATGTGTGTGTGTGTGTGTGTGTTTGTTTATAAAACAGACTGGACCGGAGTTTTTAAAGCTCAAAATTACTAAAGATCGGCAATATGCCTTATAATGAAATTAAATTATTAATTGTTAATTAAATGCAGTGTGTTAAACCAAAATGTTTTAAACTGATACACTATAAAATATACAAAAAAGTGATTTCGGTTTGAATGAGTAAACTGAACTGCTTTGCTAA
Organism: Sinocyclocheilus anophthalmus; assembly: GCA_018155175.1. Taxonomy (NCBI): domain Eukaryota; kingdom Metazoa; phylum Chordata; class Actinopteri; order Cypriniformes; family Cyprinidae; genus Sinocyclocheilus; species Sinocyclocheilus anophthalmus. The sequence continues at coordinate 13,801 of JADLZN010006380.1, forward strand.
AGACTTAATTACATAGCTCACTTAAACACACATATACATATAGTAGGCTATACATATACACCGTTCAAAAGTTCAAAAGGTCAGTAAGATTGTTCTGAAAGATTTTTTTTTCTTCATTCATTAAGGCTGCAGTCAACTGATTAAACGGGACAGTAAAGACATTTTATAATGCTACAAAAGATTCCTTTTAACAAACTTTGAATTTTTCTACAAAAAATTCTGAAAAAAAAAAAAAAAAAAAAGTATCACGGTTTCACACAAAATATTAAGCAGCACAACTTTTTCCAACATTGATAATGACAATAAGAAATGTTTCTTTAACACCAAATCAGCATATAAAAATGATTTATGAAGGACCATGTGACACTGAAGACGAAGTTGACTGAGCTTGCGTCACATAATTAACACTTTACATCTATTAAAAGAAAACAGTTATTCTGATGTAATATTTCCAATATTGCTGTTTTACTTATTTTTGATCAAATAAATGCAGCCTTGTTGAGCAGTATTTCAAAAACATTAAAAAAACAAAAAACCTTACCTACTCCAAACTTTTGAACGGTAGTGTAAATGACTACAACAAAAACTGAAAAAATAATACTCTGTATATGTGAAACCAAAGTTACGTTGGTAGCGCAAACCACAGTGTGCAAGTCCAATTATCTGCTCAGTTTCTTTTTTGTAAGGTTGTTCGCATGATCTTTTAAAGAAATAGCTTGCCGAGCAAAGTTTTCTTTCCTGTGCTGAAGTATTTCCTATTTACACAGGAAGTTGGGGTGGAACATAACGAAGCAAATCTTTTTTTTTTAAACGGCCAATAGATTTTAAAAGTCTGTTTTGTCTGCTTTTAGGAGTACATTAGCATATATATGACCTCAAAGCCAACAAGTATGGACGAAAAGCCACAAAACTCAAAAACTAGTCAGACAACAGGCATCACACCTAACGTCGCACTTCTGTCCAAATAAAAATAAAAATCAGGTATCTGTTTAATATTACACTGTTCACATATCACTAACAAAGGAATCAAAAAAAGATTTGGGCCACATTCAGCCACGGTGTGAACGAAACTCAAAGGTCTTGTTAAACAGCCAACCGACCAGCACGGTTCAATTATTAAATGTCATATTCTGCACAAGTGTGCAAAGCCACAGTTAAAGACGTCACAATCAAGATATTAACAAAAATGAGGTAGAAAGCTCTGAAAGGTGTCGACTAATGTAACTAATGGAATGTATTAAAGTACTGCGGTGTGTCTTAAGATCTTTTCTAACCTAAATAATTAGTCAATATTGAAAAGGTTAAATTCAACAGCAAGGAGAGCTTTCATGTCCTCATGCGGAGTCATAAATGTAGTCCTCTCATTAGTCATAACCCATCTGCAACATGTAAGTAGCAATTATGAGTCCTAAAAGTGCTTTTAAAGAAAGTGGTAAACCATGTGCAAGACGTTTAAGCGAAGACCCTCCTCAATAACTCTTTTCCCAGCCACCTGGCTGGCCACTTTAAAACCGGACCCTGCAAAGTACACTTTAATGGACAGGCTCGAATCCACCTGCTTTCGCTTTCTGTTATGGTCATAAATCTGAATAACTAAATAATAACCTGCACTTAAACATATTTGGAGTGCTTTTCAACTCGGATCGCCAAAAGTTTGGACTTTCATAAGTGCAACATTTCCGTAAAACGCCCCGAAAAAGCAATATTCAAGAGGAAATAATCATGCATTTTGGGTTCATTCGCATGCAATGTGAAAGATTAATGCATTAAAACTCATCTAAAAGTTTGTCAGAAGAGTGTGTTGTTTTGTTTGTTATGTTTAATTCATGCTGCCAACATGGAGCCGAGCCAATGTCACCATATTGACTTTCAAATCTGTGATCTCTGAACTAATGTGAAATTGTGTAGTTGGAAAATGACAAGAGATTGATTTCCATAAGTCTCATAAGCACAACTGACTATGTAAATAGGGCTGATTTCTTTATGGGGGTGGGGGAAAATAGCTCGGCTCTCCATTTACATTATCAAATGACACAATTTACATTCATGTTTTCCATTTACTATCAATCTGTAACGTACACAGTTTTGCAAGCGGGCGTATCTGTTAGAAGCACTTCTCTAAAACGTTGCCTGGCCAGGCTGGTAGGAATACAGACTTTATAGGAGCTCCATTAATCTCACAATGCAATACACTGCATGCAAAAAAAAAAATTACTAAAATACATAATTCAAATCAAACACTGATGACAGAGTTGAGACATTTAGAAACACTCCAAATATACGTGGGCTAATGTTTGTTGAGCACCTGTTTTAGAGACAATATGATAATAAGCACTAATATGGCATGTCAAATGCCGCAAAAGGATGCTTTTTATGACTCAAGGTCATGAATATATATGAATGTTTACTGTAAACAACAGAATTTGAACACAGACTGGCACTGTGACATGTGGGCAGTGTCATGGTTTGTTTGTTGTGTTTACACATCACACAGGAAGTGAAGGACATGAGAGACATGGATCAAAGAGGTCTGTGGCGGTATACTAGTCAAACTGTGTAGTCTTAGAATTCAGATTAGCTAGAAAGGACCTTGTGTACATGCTGACAGCATTCAGAAAGCCATCTAAACCATGAGCAAATTCTAACAGATGTGTTTTGAAAGTGTCTGAAAGGGTCAATTACTTCACACTTCTACACAAATATAGGGATGTCATTGCATTACACACAAATTAAATATTAAACCAAGTGGAAATTATTTTAAACATGCAAATTAATTCATAATTAAACCAAGCATTTATACTGCATAAGAAAGTAAACAATGTGGAATTTTCTCCAAAAATAAAATATTAAACAAAGTAGAATCTATTCTAAATAAATATTAAACCATGTAGAATTTTCTTGTAATTAAATAAATACATAACCACACATACAAAAAGGCCTTTGCTGTAAATAAATAAACACAACAAGCGGCAGTTAAAAAAAAAAATAATGAATGAATGAATAAAAACTGCATTAGATATGTATTAAATGGTAAACCAAGTAACATTTATTTTAAATAAATAAATAAAAACATTTCATAAATATTTTTATTGTTGGGCTTTATAGAATTACTGTTAAGAAGACTAAAAAGAGTAAACTGCCACACATATCCTAAATTTGCATGAACTGAAGTTAACGGATAACAAAGAAGGTAACTTGAGGTGAACTGACTTCATATATCCACTAAAAATTACTTTGGGACCAATTGGTTAAAAGTAATTACAAGAGGTGTTTAAAAAAGTGCAGTTTTGAGAAGGTCTAGCATCAGTTGCTTGCAAATTCCACTTGGTTTAATATTTCGTTATCTATTGCAATGAAATTTATTCAAAAGTGTGGCTAGGCATCCGCCTGCACTGTTCAAACAAAGGGCACATCAACGTTGTCACTGGGGTTTTCTCAGGGATCAGTTCTTGGACCCCTCCTCTTCTCCATATACACAACATCACTGGATCCCATCATACAGGCACATGTACGGTGGCCGAGAAGTGCAGAACAAATCACAAGTCTGAAAACCAAAGAACAAATTTACAACCGCAATGCAAGTCTAAAAACAAAATACACATTCGAAAACACAACAACAATTCTAAAACATTTAACAAGTCAGAAAACACAATAACAAATTCAAAAACAAAATAAGTCAGAAAACACAACGACAAATCCGAAAAGCAATAATTCAGAAAACACAACGACAAATCAGACTAACCGGAAAAGGTAGGTATAGTTTGAGACTGTGCCATTGGTTTGGGATTACTCACCGCCGACTGGACGAGACATCTGTCAATCAACGAATACAGGAAAAACCAGCCGAAGAACAACAGAGTCGTGGTAGAAAGTTCAGAGACAGTATTAAAGTAGCTCAGTTTAAATGTAATGTATGAATTGCCCTTACTATGGAATAAAAAAAAAAACGGGGTGTCTATTTACATTTAGTAAAAAGTGGCTGTGAAATATCAGCTTCAGTGGCGCAGATGGATAAAAGCGTGTCATTGGCTTTTTGACGTGATCGACCCCCGTTTTTTTATCCCGCCTTTGCCGGGCTTTTTTTCCTCTCCCCTGCCCCTTTATCAATCTCTTTTAGTAATTGATTCTATTTACACTAGTGAAAATAGCAGTAGTTTTAGCAATATGCTATTTACTCTAAGTGCAAATACCTATTTACACTATATTAAAATAGCAGGATTTCTACTATCAAGCATACTACTTGTTGCAAATAGTGGCAATTATCTGCACCTCAGTATTGTAGTACATTTTAAAACAGTATGCAATAGTAATGTATTGAGTGTAAATTATCATTTTAAATTTAAATTATTAAATGGATGCCACCTTAATGGTACAATAAAGCCCTCCCTACACCTACCCTAACCCTACCCTATACTTTATTTTCAACTTTTTGATTATATTTTCCTTTTTTTTTATTGAAAATAAATGCCTTTACGTTGTGATACGAGATTTGAAAAGGGAGAAAATAAAAGTTAGGCAAAAGACGGGATCGAACCAGGGTGGATCGCGTCAAAAAGCCAAGGGCACGCGCTTATCCATCTGTGCCACTGGGGCTGATGTTTTACAGCCACTTTTAACTTAATGTAAATATACACTCCGTATTTTTTATTCCAGAGTAAGGGCAAACCATACAATGTATTTAAACTGAGCTACTTTAATACCACCTCCGAACTTTCTACCACGACTCTGCTGTTCTTCGGCTGTTTTTTCCTGTATACGTTGATTGACAGATGTCTCTTTCCAGTCAGCGGTGAGTAATCCCAAATCAATGGCGCTGTCTCAAACTATACCTTCCTCTTCCGGTTTGTCTGATTTGTCTTGTGTTTTCTGACTTGTTAATTTGTTTTTGGATTTGTTGTTGTGTTTTCTGAATTGTTATTTTGTTTTCAGAATTTTGTCATTTTTTTTCGGACTTTGTTATAATGTTTTCGGAATTTTGTTTGTGTTTTCTGAATTGGTTTATTTTGTTTTTATAGACTTGCATTTTGCGTTTTGTAATTTGTATTATGTTTTTCAGAATTTGATGTGTTCTGCCACTTCCTCGGCCACCGTACACATGGTTTCTCCTACATTTGCTATGCTGATGACACACAGCTCTATTTTTCATTTCAACCAGATGATCCAACGGTCGCTGCACGGATCTCAGGCTGCCTGGCAAACACCTCGGCATGGATGAAGGAACATCACCTACAGCTCAACCTGGCAAAAAAGACTGAGCTTCTTGGCTTCCCTGCCACTCCAACTCTACAGCAAGATTTCACCATCCAGCTAGGTTCTTCTTCTTAAACGACAACATTCCCTTTGATGACCAGCTGACCCTTCAAAGACCACATTGCAAAGACTGCTCGATCTTGCATGTTTGCATTGTACAACATCAGAAAGATCAGGTCCTTTCTAACAGAGCATGCTGCACAAATTCTTGCCCAGGCCCTTGTCATTTCTAGATTGGACTGCTGCAATGCTCTTCTGGCTTGACTTCCATCAAGCACAATCAAACCTCTACAAATGATCAGAAATCAGAATGCAGCGGCACGACTGGTCTACAACGAGCCCAAAAGAGCCCATGTTAAACCTATCTTTATCTCCTTGCACTGGCTACCGATTCCGGCTCGCATCAAGTTCAAGACATTGATGCTTGCATATAGAAAACCGAGCCCACAGGCTCAGAACCCGCCTACTTCCACTCACTACTACGGATTTACATCCCCTTCAGAAGTCTGAGATCCTCTAGTGAGCGACGCCTCGTGGTACCATTACAGAGAGGCACAGAATCACTTTCCAGAACATTTTCATTCACAGTTCCTGGTTGGTGGAATGATCTTCCCACCCCTATTCTGAATCCCTGACAATTTTCAAGCAACAGTTGAAAACTCATTTCTTTCGAAGCTACTTGACTTCATCATCATTAAAAAAAAAAATTCTATCTCTTGATTTATTCCTTCTCTTTCTAGCTTTTACTTATTTGAACAATGCCTAAAACTTGGTATTACAAGCCCTTCCTGTATCTGTTTGCCTCTTTTAAGAAGAATCGCTTTATGTATCCCAACACACAAATTTAAGTTGTTTTGGATAAAAGCGTCTGCCAAATGACTAAATGTAATGTAAATGTAAAAATTGAGGCTTACCGTTCACACCACAGGGCTGACCACTGCACTCTCCTGCCTGCAGGACAGACAGCAGGTAGAAAGATTGGTGGAAGAGAAGGCAGACAGAAAGGAGAGAAGGACAGACAAGAAAAAACATCAGTGAGAAATGAGGAAATTTACTGAAACTTCGAATCATCAGAGACTGGTGTTCCACATCCAGTTCCCAAAAAAACTGATGTGGATTTTGTGCTAATTATCCAGCCGATATTGTGATAGCTTTATCTCCAGACAAATCAAATGGAGTCTTCTTTTCAGAGAACAAGAAGGTAACGAGGGAGGGCACACCGAGAGAGGTCACTTTGAAACAATTGTTCATTACCCGCTTCCGACGAGTTTATTTTCACTCCGCGTTTAAATAATCTCGCAATACATTTTTAGCATCTTAAAAGGGCAAAATTCCCTTGATTAAACAAATAATAGCACATTCAAGAAAACTGTAATTGGGTTCAAATTGATTCGAGCGGATGCTCTAATTGCATTTAAACACTCTTCCTCCCTAACCCTGGATTCACAGCTTCTTAATTACTGGCCCTCTCCATGCGAATCCCTCCGGCGGAGAGGTGGAAAAATAAAAATAGTGCGAGTTTTATGACACATTGTTAAACTGACCTATAAACTTTTTTATTCAATATAAATGAAGGCCCAGTAGAGGCAGGGAGGGTG
>JADLZN010006381.1:0-60134 GCA_018155175.1 Sinocyclocheilus anophthalmus
GAGAGAGAGAGATAAACAAGCATGCTTCAAAGATGTCACCTACAGACCTGTGCCCTGTGCAGCCTCCGCAGCTCCTCCTGCTTGGCCTGTCTGCGTGCTGCTCTCTGCACTCGGCGTGTCAGCTTGGTGTTGAGTTCTTCCTCCGTTTCTGCTCTCTGAAACAGCGTGGTACAGACACTTATGCTGGAAGGGTCTGGGAACACCACCAAAACACCTACCACCTCTGACGGACATGACGACACTGGGGTGGCCGCCTTGGTCGGCAGCTCTGGCAAAACACTGCGTTTCTATTGAAGAACAAGATGCTGAGTGTTGCAGATTCAGCCAGTGGGATTAAAGACTGAAGGGGCTCAGCACGTGAAATTAAAAGATGCTACCTTAACAGCATATGCCCTCTTGAATGCCAACGCATGAGGCACGTAAAGCGACTCGGGAGAGAGAAGGCAGAAACTGAATTAATCTAAACTGTATTTTGAGTACAACAGCTTAACAGTGCTAAACACAGCACTAACTCCATTACAAAATACACATCTATGTGCTACTAATCACAGGAAATGGTTTTACAAGCTACTTTCAGCATCACAATCTAAAATCTGAATGACAATTCTGTGCCATATTTGATACCTCATCCCCTTCATGCACCTCCTCATATATTGTTTCTTTCAAAAGGTCTGTCTTGATATCAGACAGTTCTTCCCTCAGCTGAGAGCACATCCAGAAAAAGACATTAAATTACCACAAACGTTTAATATTTAAAACTCACAATGCGTTAAATTATTCCATTAGTCCAGCTATAAAGCTCTAAGGAGTCACGGATAAATTGCTAGGCAATGTGGCTTATTGTTGTGTTCAGTAAGATTGAAAATATTTGAAGAATGAAGAGGACCATGAGAAAATGTAAAGGATAAAAATCAATAAAAAAAGGAAAATGAGTGGCAAAGATAAAAAGCAACAGTCATATTTTGAGAAAGCAAACTTTCCTTGATTTTTCAAAAATAAAAGAGTTCACTGAACTGTGAAATCATGGCGTCTTTTAGATAAAAAAAAAACAATTTATTGGAACTAAGCTGCAAAAATGACTCACTCTGAAGTCCTTGGACTTCTGATACAAAGTATCACATGCGAAAAGGCCGGTTACATAAAAGTCTCAAAGGCACAACAGCAAAAATTTGCCTATTTAATTCTAAAGGTAGCAGAATTTTCATTGTCTATTGTCAATAATGTGGCAATGTATGAAGCATAGCTAACACAGAAGTCACTTTAAAACCATGCAGCTAGATATGCTTTATGAAATTTCCAATTGCATGGATTTCTATTGAAATGGCTGTATTTTGCCCTTAAAAATATGCAGAATAATGCTAAATGTGGCCTTAAGGATCAGAGAAAGGAGATAGGTGTGTTTTACTCTACCTGAGCTCTAAGAGGACATCTTTCTAGAAGAGCATGGCACGACAAGTCTGTATCTTCAGAGAAACTAGGATTCTTTCGGAAACACAAGTCTGCAATGTAGAAAGACCCTTAAAGTCATGTTCATGTGGTACAGTTTATTTATAGATCCATCTATCCATCCATCTCACCTGATGTTCTGTTGATTCCCGACACTTTCCGCTTGCTCTTGGTGTTAGTTGTGGCAGGTAGAGTTTCCGCCACCATCACAGCCTCCTTCCTCTTTTTGTCCTTCTTATACACCGAAAAAACAGTTTTCCAGAGGGACTTGTGCTTTCCTGGCTCCCGCTGAGTCTCAGCCACTGCGTTCATACTCTTCCTGCTTTTACGGGGAGAGAACAACGAGTTGCGCTTTTTCTCTTTCTCCTCCACACCCGTGTCCGCCCCCCACAGCTTCATCTCTGACCTACGAAGCCTGACCTCTGGTCCCCCTGCCAGCAGTGGGGCGACCATCCGGTCTGGAAGTGTCCTCCTTTGCTCCAGCCTACGGTTGTCTATCTGGCTGGCCGTGTCCCCGGTTTCCGAGACACCGGATCTTTCCGGAAGTCTGGAAGCTTCTTCTGCCTCATCTCCACACAGGATCTCAATTTCATCCGGAGGAAGACTCCGAGCTTGATCGAGGTCGGGATTAAAACTGTCCCCCTGTGGAACAGGAGTAGCGCAGGTCGATGAGAAGACCATAACCTCTCGGTCCAGTATCGGTTCAGAATGATGAAGGGCACGACACTGCTTGCCGACGAGAGGGGAATGAGAAGGGCTGTAGGGAGGAGTCGGAAGACCTGTGTCTGGATTTAAAACGCTTTCATTTCCAAATGAGGTGGAATTTAGGTCCAAATCCTGCTTGTCCCCCATCACACAACCTTCTACAGTGATGCTTAGTCTGTGGATTACAGAACAGCGGCCAGTCGTCTCTTCTAAAGCAACGCCTGCATCGCCGTTCATAGTGTGAGATGGTTCAGGCAGGGATGTACTTTGAGATGGAGTTTGTGTGCTGGAGTCACAGTTTCTTGGCATTTGGTAGACAGAATTGGTATTGCAGGATGGTATGTAAGCGACTGAGGTGTAAAAGCTTTCTTTAACGTTAGATGTTTGGGCTGCTCTATGTTTGGGGTCGCATTCTCTAGGCAGCGGAGTCAGGCCTAAACTCTTCCTGATCTCGGCACTCTTCAGCCAGAACTCCTCTACAACCTCTAACCTCTTGACAGGTGGGTTCTCGGGGTTCGTCGATAGCTCAGGTGTGGGAGTGGGGCCTGATTCTGGTAGTTTCAAAGAGGGTGAGGACTCTGCAGGTGACTGGTGCAATGAAATGGACTCTTCTTGTTCCTGTTGGTCACATGGTTTGGACTCTCTTACGGAGCTGGTGTCTATATCTGTGTCATCACTGTATCCTTCAAACGACTCTGCTTATTTAAAGAATGAAGGGATAAAGAAAAAAGTTTAATGAAAATTTGAAAGAATTCTAGATTAGTTCTAGAAATCTTCGTAACCAAAATAGTTTTGTGGGGGAAGCGGGAGCAGCTTTAGGTGCTCTTTAAACCAAGCAGTACACATAAAACAGCCTGAAAAAAGATCCGCTGTAAAGAGGGTTCAGTCATGGTCCCAAATAACACTATAAGAAAAAGCAAGTATTGTTTTGGAGGTTTTGACAGAAATCCCATATTTCTGGACATATTTTCAAATCCAGTTCTTAAACATGTACAAATAGCTAAATAAAAAAAATCATTTAAAATATTTTTTTTTAGTAAAAATATCAATTTAAATATAAAAAAAATTATTTAATAGTTCCTATTATGAGTGTGCATCTAACTATTGCTACTGTTATGGCTTTAGTGTAGTACATTTCACATTACTTGTACCATGTGCATCATTTTCGTGTACATTTTGTGTACAATTTTTGCTGTGCATCAATTTTTACTGTCTAGTATCTATAAAGTAGGTAATTTCTTTATTTATACTTCATAAACTGCAAAAGTCATTAAAAGTATGTGCTAACCAGGCATAGTGCATTAAAGTGACAGTTGCTTTTTATTATTTCTTTTGTGGCAAACAACAAAGCCTTGTCCCTTAGTGAAATCTTACTGGTTCAGAATCTTACACTATGTAGCAAATATGTTGGGATTGGTAGTGATTGTTTGCATTGTGCAGCATTATTGCTTTCTGTGTGGGCAGATAAATTACAATGTGAAAACATGTCATGTTGTGCCTGGCTAGGACACGGTTTAAGTTAGATACTAATTGGCAAAATATATGAAACAGGCAAACTAAAACAACTGCACATTATTTCCATAGCATAACCAAAAACAGAAAAAGTCAACTGCAAAATATACAAACAAACATTAAAAACACACTATTAATCATGCACAGCCTGCAAATGAAATAACCGGCAAACAAATATTTTATGCTAATGAAGGCCATCAATTGTCATCAGGGGCGGTGCTACCTTTAACAAACCCCGCCTCCTCTTCATCAAGCCACACCCCTGAAAGCCGTTCCCTCTCCCAAGGGCAGTACTCACCCTCTATACATACACATGTCAACACACCTCAAAATACACACACATACAGTGGGGAATACACAACAATAAACATACAAACAAGCATGACAACATTCACCTCACACACAAACACACAAACAAACATATTGTGGAAATATGACACAAAAATAGATAAAGACAGATATTAAATTGAACAATACCTCATCTTAAGATGATTTTTATGAAATAAACAAGCTATATAGTCAAAAACTATGTCAGATGTCTTTGCCCATTTTATCAGAGCCATTTTTAAAAGAAATTGAATAGAAACAAATACCCACCATCACTAGAATCTCCCTGTTCTTCTTCTGAAACTTCTCCCTCTTCTTCCTCTTTCTCATCCTCAGCCTCCTCCTCCTCTTGTTTTTCCTGGTTCTCTCCTCCCTCCTCCTCCTTTAGCTCCTTCCCCAGGCCTAACTCTCTCTCTCCATTGGTCCTGATGTTCGGCCCCTCCTCCTTCTTCCAAGCAAGCTCCTCCTCATCTAGGTCTGACTCAGAGCTACTGAAGACCCAAAAAGGAGACAGATTTAGCCAGGGAAAACATGCCAGTAAATATTAGGAGCATAACAGGAGTATGTTTGGATACCTGGACTGCTCCTCTGTGTTCTTCTCCTGCAGGCTAGCGCTGAGGTTGTGCTGTGCAAGCGTCTCCTCTGGGACCTCCTGCAGTGGGCTGTCCTGTTGCTTTGGATAGGGTTTGTAGTTCTCCAGCTCAATGCGTTCTGGGGTACCACACAGTCTCTTGGCCATGCTGGATACCATGTCTGGGTGGGCGATGGAGGACCAGCTGTCTGGTGGGGTGGCTGTGCCCACTGACCCTAGAGAGGACAAAGACGTGGAAGCCGAAGATGGAGCAGGGGGAGCCTGAAGAGACAGAAACACACACAAGTCTGCATTACACGTCAATAAATGCAACAATACCTTTTTAATCGAAGAAATAGATATCACAACTTTTCTATGATTTCCTTTCCATTTTTATTTATATAATGGTAAACTAAATTATATAAAATATTTAATAAATAAACATATGTTTGAATGCGGAATAAACCAATTAAAAGTTTTTATAAAACACATTAGATTGTGTAATATATATACAAAAAATATATAAAATATTATACTAAAAAATATAAATAAAATAAATAAAAAATTAATAAATACATTAACAATTGCTGGTGCAGGTTCTACTATTTTAAAAATTGCTTCCATTTTTTACATAAAATTATTCACAAATCTGTCTGACATATATAGTCATTATACTGATAATGCGTGTGTACTATAAAACATACATTTTTAAATTGTATATATATCTAAAAATAGGCACATAGAGGATCTGAAAGAAGTATAATGGTGATATTGATGAATGATGAGGTTACCTGAGTACCTTTCTGTACCTTTACCTTTCTCTGAGCCATTCTGAAGCTGAAGTGGTGCTTACAGTAAAACTTTCCTGTACAAACCGAAAGAAAGGATAAGACGTGAGGGAGCGGGAAAATAAAAAAGTAGCTGATGTAGGGAGTAAATGTCTTATTTATACCATTGCTTAAAGTCTGTCTGAATGCCGCCTCTTTTTTTAAACTTGAAGTGTTCGAATCATGTGATCTATATGACCCTATGGTTCCACTTACACATTTTTGGTGTTTTGATTCCTATTTTTAAAAAAATTTTTAAAAGGCATTTTGCTGAGGGAGTCCAATTTTGTGTTGTGTGTGTGTGTGTGTGGGTGTGGCAATAGCTGTCCTTATTCAGACAAAATAAAAGCCCTGTCCAAACAGGGACACATATTTCAGATTATGGAATGTGCAATGGTACAAAAGAGCAGTATTGGTGTTGCCGAAACAGTTGCATACAGGAAACCAGAACAACAGGCATTTTAACACACTGTATCACCAGTCGTGAGACAACATCATTAAAAGGCTATAAACCTATGTTTTGAAATGAGCATAACATCTTTAAAAACACTAAGTTTACTTAGATGTTCATTTTATTAGTAAAGTCTGGAAGTGGGTAAAGTACCACACAACACACCATGTACGTGGTCGTAAGGCCGTAGTTGGACAGGCGTAAGTGGAAGCTGCAGTAGTCCACACTGGAAGCAGCTCCTGTGGAGAACTTCCCTCAGCGCTCAAGCCGTTTCCATGACTTAAACGCGGACAGCCACAGAAAATAAAACACACTCCGCTGCCGCCCAAATTCACAGGAAATCCTTTTTGAGAAACCTAACAGAGTCAAAAGGAAAGATGCTTAATGGGCAATTACAGCGTCAGGACAGAAAATGGGTGACAGTGTGCCTTCAAGAATTTTTATATATTATTTATTTAGGATTATAATTATTTTTTATTATTTTTTTGCCAAATCATTATATTAATATTTATATTACATTATGTGAGTTTTTCATTTTAATAAATACAAAATGATATTAATATATTAAATAAAATATGGCTAACATAATAAAATGCTTCAAACAAAGTCTCAGATTTCATCACATTGCATAGAAACAAGTTTGATCATGACAATAAATTACATTTGATTGCAGCACTTCCATGTACATCACTTTGGGTGTGATCAGTCTAACAAAGCCGTAAAGCGTTGAGCCTTCTTAGAGAAACTGGATTACAGCAGCAACTCACACACTCACAGTAATTAGTAAATATAACACCAAACAAAAGTCAGCGCTGGGTTACAGACCTCATACACACAGTAATACAGGTACTAAAATGGACACAAGAACATTCACAATGTTAGGGAAGATTTGTCGGCAGCACTACAGGTGAACTCTTACCAACTCCCTCCTGTGAAGGAGCTTGGGAGCTTGATCCTGCTGACTCTGAATCTGATTGGCTATCTGCTGAGCCAATGAGCTCACTCCGCCCGTATACATCTGAATGTAGCTCTACAAATCAAAAGATGAGCATGGAAAACAAGCAGGAATGCAAAATGCTTCAGAGATGAAAACCATCACAAAGACAAAAGAAGTGATGTATCAATATTCATATGAGAGCATAAAGGTGTGGAAATGACAGATTGGTCTTAGAAAAAAGAGAAAGGCAACAAAAATGAATACTATAAAGATAACCATAACAACAGCTATATTAATGTCCACACCAATGGGCAATAATTTATTATATAAGCACGCTCTTCAGTTATGACGTCTGCTGCTTTAAACACTTGAGTGCTTTAAAGTCTAATTGGTTTTTGATTGGATTTTGGCTGTAAATGTTTTTAATCGTTCATCAGCTGGGAAAAATCATTCTGAAAGTGATTGACGTGAACGTGTATCTATCTATCTATCCATCCATCAATAAATCAATAGAAATAAACCTGTCAGTCAAAGGCAAAGTCAGTAAGAAGCATAGAGGATTAGATAGAGATAATAAATCATTCTGTCTGAGATTCTTCAGTTAAGACCCTCAAATCACATGTCCCATGGCCTCCAGTCACTGATAGGCTTTAGAGCCCCAGGCCAGTTCACACACAGAGCTCCTTCATAACAGTCCCAGAGACCAAAGAAGCTTAAAACAGAACCAGATTAGCCATTAGTATACAAAAGTGTACACTACTAGACTTTTTTATCTTATAGCACAGGTGTGTTTTTACCTTCTCGCTTCAAATTGGCAGAGTGTGAACTTTGACCTTTTTCTTGTAGCGGAAACTCATCAGCTCCTGTTGTGTTGTGTGCTTTTTCTTAAGTAGGGTTGGTGGACATCAAAATGTTAATTCAATGTAGAGTAAAAATTCCCGGTGCAGTCTTCTAATGCCGCAGTTGTCACTGTCAATCACCTAAATGGCTTTTAATCTAATAAAACGCCTTATAACTGCCTAGAGGCTTTGCCAATTCTAGTTCACCCTGTTAAAGTGTGTATGTTAAGTTTGTGCATGAGCCACTCTATGAATCAGCAGCTTTCGCTGATAGGCAAGGTAAGCTAATTCACTCAATATTAGGAAAACATAACAAAATCTCATGACTAACAGAGGCATTGTGACATTTTATCACAACTAAAGCAAAATACTCCATCTTTTATCAAACATGATGATTTTTTTTTAAAGTGACTATAAGACTTGTTAATAAAGTCAGATTGACACAATGAAGCATTAAATCCTTTCTCCTGCTTAGTTTTTTTTTTTTTTTAAAGAAAGCAACTTTGAAAAAAAGAAAAGTTGTGTTGCACCTAGTCAGGACATGATGTAATTTAACTTGAAAACAAATATATGTATGCACAAGCAAACACACCTTTATACTGTACATGTAAAAGCACACATGCATCACACAAATACTCACACACCTGTCGGCGTGTTGCAGTGGCTGAGGCCGACAGTGAGTTCTCCTCAAATTTAGCCAGCAGTAGCGTTGCCATGGACCGAACCCTGCTGTGACCCTCAGCGACCTTTGGTTCTGAACCAGGAGTTGCTTCTGAAGTATTATTTTCTTTGGTATCATGAGGAACGTCCTCCTAATAAAATATCACAGATAATCAACATAAACTTTATGCTTAACAGATGAAAAAACTACAGTATATATATATACTATAGTGTATATATACAGTACCGGACATACTATTATATATATATAATAATAATATGGAGGAGTACCCCAAAGGATAGCAAACAGACGTGGTGTGTGTGTGGTGTGTGTGTGTGTGTTGTGTGTGTGGGTGTTGTGTGTGTGTCAAAACAAATCACATCTCGATGCCAGTCTGGGTGTCTCCTCTCTTTCCAACACTATCTGCTTCCTTCTCTTTCTTATCCTGAAAAACAGCACATCTTAACATATGGGTAACGGCTGATAAAAGACTGCTGTGTAATTGTGTGTGTGTATGTGAACCTTGGGATTGCGTTTGCGGGACAGACTCTGTCCCAGTTTGCTCAGCAGTGAGATGGGTGACCTGGTGCTGGAGAACAGAACAGCTTTCTCTTCTGAGCTCAGGTTTCCTGTTCAGAGAACAAAAAGTGTGTATATAAATAAACATAAAAGGTCAAAAATATGACACAAATAAAAATAAAATAACAGATAATGTTCTATCCTGACCACCAGCTGGCGCTGTGTCTTTGAGGAGCTCATAAAGTTGACTGAGGTACATGACCATGCTAAGAGAGTCACTCTCTTCCAGTGTGCTCATCTCCTTTCCGGTCATTATAGGACAAATACCAAATTCCTGCTCCGCCATGTCCAAACCCAACTGACCATTGAGCCCCGCCTCACACTCCTCCAGAGACGCAAAATCACTGCAAGAAACAAAGACGCTAGTGTCAAGAGTCACACATTCAGAAAACATCAATGCAATAAAACAATCAGCCCACACTTTTAGCTACTAAATTTCCTTTTGAAGGACTGAAAGCACTTAAAAATCAGCTTTATTAAAAATTAGCTTGAACCCATCAATATAACAGTGTCTTAATATATAAACATTTATTTAAAAGAGTTAATAAATACTAAATAGATCAATAATGAAATGTCAACAAATACACAATCTGATGGAAAATGTCATCTACATGTAATTTATATATTTATTGACACATTTCATGATTTGGATTTTATTTATTGGGAATACATTTATTTAAAATATTAGTGTCCAATATATAATAACTATAAATTCATATATAATTTAAAAAAGCATAAAATTTGTTATATTTTTTTTGTACACATGATCTATTATTTATTTCTGCTTTAATTGAAATATTTATTAATACGCCACATATTAAATCCTCAGTACAAAGAAAATTTAATTTACAGCGATTATTTCTGGACAAATTCCTATTTCTTGTAATAGTGTGAAGGAATAAATAACTAAACTTCAAAAAAATAAATAATAAAATATGTATTTATATTATGACATAATAATATTTATTTTATAAATATAACATTATAATAATATGTAATATATTATATGATATTTATATTGACTCATTTCATGATCTATTTAGCTACTGATGATTTTAATGAAATATTTATTAATATGGCACTCCCGAATCCTCCATAAATAATTTTTTTTACTAGATGTACATATTTAAAACGGTTCCTTCTGGGAAGCAGACCAAAAATAATGGTGCCACAGTCACATCATATAAATTTTAATCCAATAAAATGCTAGCAATAGAAAGCAGCAACTCATAGTTTTGCCAACCTGTGAACTAAACCAGGTTACCAGCCCAGATCTTTTACCACTATGCCACAACTCTCATTCATACCCAGAGTAAAGAGTGCGAACTCACATGAGGTCAGGTCTGAATCTGTGAATGAGAGCGCACAGGGCCAGGCCGCTCCTCCAGGAAGTTGTGAAGTCCGTCACACACACGTTCATGTAGCCGTGTGTTTGCTCTTGACACCAGCTCAGCAGCTTACTGTAACGAGCCACTGACTCTACACACACAGACAGCATGTTAGATTGTGTATGAATGTATATGTGGGAGATGGTATATATAAAGTCACACATACCTTGGCGTGTAAGTCTTGGGTGTGGAGAGCTGACTGCATCAAGGCTCAAAACTGGACCCTCACCTGTGTCTATGAGATGACACACCTGTACACACATGTTCAACATCATCATGATCACCATCACTGATTGTGACTTGATTAGAACTGCAGGTTTCTAACCTGAGCAGCGCTGATGAGTTGCATATTGATGTTGGGATAGCGGCTAGCAGGATCCATGCTGTACTGGCTGTGGTTTTTACTGACGTTTTCTGGTGTTGTCTGAGGAAGCAGCCGATATACACTCTCTCTGAGACGGGGAAGAAACGGAGGGGGGTATTAGAACAGAATCCTACATTGTCAAAACTGTTTGTTCATAAATCTGCCTTGACTTCATTCAGACTCTGACCTCTCAGCCAGAACCTGTGATGGGGTGTTGCCCTGACCCCAGCTGCGAACCATCCAGGCCGTGTCCATGGCTGCCAGGAAGCCCCGAGCAATTCCTGTTCCCATTGGCCAGAACGGCTGTAGGAAACAGAGCTGTGTAAATACACTAAAATGCCTCAAATTAGGAAAATCAGAGCAAACAACTCATGAAAATATTACAGATGTTTTCAGAATGTTATTATATTAATAGTTATTATATTACAATAACTAGTTTTAGTGACTCATTTTCAAAACATTTTAAATTTAATTGATAAAACTTACCAAAATTAGTTATGAAATGTATTATTGAGTGTCAAAATACATTTATATTCTTTAAAACAAGGGATACCAAAAACTTGATCATTATGATATTATGGTCAAAATAATTGCAAATTAAAATTGTATACTATTTTTATATATTTTGTATTTTTATTTAAAAAAATAACTCAATCACGGTAAATGCTGCAAGTGAATTTAGGTTCCTCAAAAACATTATACATTACATTGCTATGTATGAAATATGGATATTCATTTTTGAGATTTAATAAAAAAATGAATATGGATATTCATTTTGGGTCTGAATTACTTAGGACCATGTGATATTTCAGGTTTTCTTTTTTATAAATCTGCAAAAATGTCAACAAATCTGTGTTTTTCTGTCAATATGGGTGCTGTGTGTACATTAATGAGGAAAAAAAGTGAACTTAAATGATTTTAGCAAATGGATGCAATATAACAAAGACTGAAAAATTAAAGGGGGTCCGAATACTTTCCGTACCCACTTTATATATATATAGATAGATATATACAGATATATTTCACACAGATAAGAATACCCGAAATGTGGGAATTCCTCCAAAAGCAAGCCTTAATATCTTATGCAATATTTCTTCTGTTTAAAGGTAATTTAGACTTTCTCCAGGAAATAAGGCAAAGAAACGTATTAATAGTAGCATTTTTTTTAAGTGATCATTGTTCTCTCACCTCTAGTAAACTATCCCCCACCAGAGCGACCAGCAGAGGGTGTCCCCCGCGCTGACGGACCATCGCTGCGTTCTCAGAGGCGTACATGCAGGTAAAGTCAAACATAGCCACATCTGGCTGCCCATAGTGGTTGATGGCAAAGTTCAGCATAGGGAGCTGATGGTTGGTGGAGAAATCAGCTGCTTCACGGGCGTATAAGAGCAGTGCATTCTGGTCCACGTTATTCCTGGACAGTAGCATCTCAGTGTCAGCATAATCCTGCAAAAAATACACAAGCGAATAGTCACTCAAAAAAGCAATGAGTATGAAATGCAGATTTATGCACACAACATTAGACTCACGCGCAGAATGACTCCTTTCTCCAGAAGACTTTGTTTTTTGGCGGTCATTACAAAGTAATGAGTGTCATCTTTGTAATATACTATATTCTCTAGATCAATTCCTGCACAGAAAGGATGTTGACTGAAACTCATTATTGTTTACATAATCGTAAACACATTAACACATGATAACTCATTCATATTTGAGAAGACAAAGGTGCATAACTATACAGAAATGTATATTAGTTGCTTAAAATATATTTGAGTGCAATACATGAGCTTTTGGTATCTTTAAAGTGTAGTGATGTTTTAGTTACAATGAAATAATTGAGTACCGGTAGCCTGCCGGAGGTCCTGGAAAAACCTCTGGTTGAAGATGAAGGCAACACCGCTGATCTCCTCCACTTTAGCCTCGGCGGTGGTGTTGCGATTGATGAAATTCGCCGTGATGGCAATGGCCAGTTTCCCCCGAAACTCCTTTCTGCGAAACCCTAACAGACCCAGACAAATAAAACCATCATAAAGAGGCTTTGAACCCAGAAAATGAATTAGGTGAACCAGTTCTAAAACAGGTAAAATAGACTAGGGGAACTGTCGTTATTAGATGGGGGGGGGGGGGGGGGGGGGGGGGGGGGGGGGGGGGGGGGGGGGGGGGGGGTGGGGGGGGGGGGGGGGGGGGGGGGGGGGGGGGGGGGGGGGGGGGGGGGGGGGGGGGGGGGGGGGGGGGGGCGTGAAGCATGTGATATGCTATGCCACAGTTAGTAACTTTTCAAGCAGTTAATGTTCTTCAGTTCATGATGACATTCCACAAGATATATTTTTTTTTACTTGAGTATTTCAGTCCTTCAATAACTGTTATGTGTCTTTATATTATATTTTGACATCACAGTCATGATAACAAGCTTTTCATTCTAGTATTACACAATATATTTTCCTTAATATATTCCTTAATGTTATTTATGGATGCTGATATCTGGCTGATAAATCACAAATACATCATATATTATCTCATTCAACAGTGTAGGTAAGTTTTTAAAGGGGTCATATGATGCGATTTCAATTTTCCTTTCCTGAAGGTTACAAGTATGTCGCATAAAGAAGATCTGTAAAGTTGCAAGACTAAAGTATCAAATCCAAAGAGACATTCTTTATAAAAAAAGTTAAGAGTCAACCACTCCTACATAAAACGGCTCGTTCTAACACACCCCCCAAGTTCTGTACGCTGTGGAGATGTGCATAACGCCGCAAAAGGTTCACGCAAAGAAAGAAGGGAACGTTGATTTGCTGTAGATTGTTGCGCACCGCCATGTTGTGACCGCTGTGTGCTCGTTGT
Organism: Sinocyclocheilus anophthalmus; assembly: GCA_018155175.1. Classification (NCBI taxonomy): domain Eukaryota; kingdom Metazoa; phylum Chordata; class Actinopteri; order Cypriniformes; family Cyprinidae; genus Sinocyclocheilus; species Sinocyclocheilus anophthalmus. The sequence goes on from JADLZN010006381.1 coordinate 13,449, forward strand.
TGAAAGCGAAAACTACTTTGTTGGTATTCCAAAATAGGACACAACTCGAATCAGTGGTAGTTGATTTCCCAACACTGTTCCAGAACAGTCTACCCAAAGATTCAGATGGTGCAGCACATTTTATGGAGGACGCGACGGTCTCCTGCGGAGTAGCACATGCCGGTGTCTGTTTATTGTAATAAAAGTGGGGCAATTCCAACTAAATTCTGGCGCTTCTGACTCACAGCCTGTGAAAGTACGTTTTCATATTTAAAGGACTTGCCACTGACGATTCAAACGCGAGTTTTTAGCAGTGTAGAGTAGCGCTTGCTGTTCGTCATTTCTCCGATCACAAATACAGAACATGGTTTTATGTTTACACGGCGCAACGCAACGCGTAAAAAGACATTATAATCAGTAATTATGTCCCCACTGGAGGCAAACAAATGCCTCGTTTATAATGGGTTTTTTTATGTTTTTGTCTCGTCGCTCCGGCCGCACACGGCATCAACAGTATCGTAAGGGGCGTAACATTTCCGTCACACGCTTTGAGGTATTCGGGCCAATCACAACGCACTGGATAGCTGGCCAATCAGAGCACACATCTCTTTTCAGACCGATGAGCTTGATAAAAATCTACGCGGTTCAGAAAGGCGGGCATAGAGGAGAAACAAAATGTACAGTATGTGGAAAAAGAATGTGTTTTTTTAACCTTAAACCACAAAAACACATTTCATTACACCAAACACACAAAATACTGTTTGTCACATTTCTGAAGTCTAAAGCAGTAGGATTTTTTTAGCTTGTGCCACTAATAACCACAATATGAGTGGCATCATTTCCTATTTCCAAACAAATTAAAGAACAAATTGTACACAGCACATTGGGGTTTTGTGAGTATGTGTGAGAGAGAGAGAGAGAGAGAGGAGGAGAGAGAAAAAAAGGAAGTCCATTGAAAATGAGCAGGGAACTGGGGAACTAAAGTTACGAAATGGTGTGAAACCAGGAAGACATATTCATATTAACCACCGACTGAAGCATCTGTTTGATGCATTTCTGATTGGATAAACTTTTATCACAATAGGCCTGAGACGGAGGTGTTTTGCAGATACCTGGTAAGGTGTTTCTTCTACCATCTGCCCCAATAACCACATCAAACTCCAGCTGACTGACTGGATGAGAGTTGGGGTGGACTTCTGCTCGCCAACCATAGGGAAAGTAGGTCAAACAAGCAGAGACCAACCAAACACAATGAAAACTAGGACAAAACCGAACATAATCCTGACATTGCCTCCATGGTCGTGTCGCAGGAGACAGGAGCATAAGAATAGAGAACAGTCCCTGTGGCCATGACGAGGAGGCTAGTGATTGCCATAGTGACGGCCACGAGGGAGCAGGGTGAACTTGAGATCCAATCAGCCTCCGTGGCTGAGACAAGGAACTTAGAAGCACAGGAGATACTGACGGCCTCCTCGGCCGAGATGCAGAAACTGGGACCATTTGATTCAGGAACAGTCACGTTGGCCATCAGGGTATAGCCCCACCCCAAAATTTTCTTTGTGGAAATTACGGGTATGTGTGCAGTCCAAACACATATAAAAGCCACTGTTGTTACAGTCAGAGTCTCTGTAAGCACAACGACCACAGAGCAGGACAGGTCTGGGGCTGGAGCTGTTGTGTGTGTGGCCCAGACACACACAAATGCTAGTGCCATTATGGACAGTTCAATGCTCTCTTGGCTGATTTCTGGGGCTTGAGCCAAAACTGGAGTGAACTCTAGATGCTAACTAGATGCTAGTCATTTCCACCCCGAGATGGATCTGGTGGCAGGCATGATGGCTGAAGACTCTATGGAATTGCAGGGTTTCTCGTCTGCAATCCCCACTGTAAATAGGGAGCCGCTCAACAGTAGGGCATATTCCAAGTACTGAGCTAAGGTCCAACTAGAAACACCCCCTGGCACCAGCCAGCTAAACCTAGAATACAAGCCACTCCAAAAACAATCCATAAGTTGAATGTAGTGCTGGGCAGTTTGATCAAAAATCTGTATCACTGGGTTTTTTTTAGGATTCTGGTGGTTTGATGGTTTATCACAGTTTTTCCCTGACTGTGCCTTTATATTAATCAGAATGCGTGAAACCGTTGCAGAACCACTGCATTTTAATCACGATCCAAAGAAACATGCTAGCATGAGCAGTTTTTGATGTAAATTAGATTGTATAATTTCTAAATTTAAACAGAATGGTCTGACTTTAGTTTTGTGATGATGCTACATAAAACATGCAAACGAAACAAAAACAGCAGACGGGCGAAATGAGGCGCAAATTTGCTCTCTGACAGCAGGTGGCGCTTTTGGAACTGCTGCGATATAGCGTTTCCTTGGTTACTACTGTAAACAAGAGAGCGCTGCGTTTTTAATTAAGGTCAGTGTTTTATTGGCTCTGTGAGATGGTACAAAGCGTTGTTCACAGTGGTGTAATACCACTTTAAAAAGCGTGAGGATAAGTAACAACATCGTTTTGTGACAGAACTTTCACACGCTCCATTCGCGATCGCCTCCCGGGTAGCCAATCCGTGAGTGATAGTGTTCCTTTGGTCCCCCTTCGGTGCGATCACGGGGGACCCTCAAGCGCAGGGCCAGGTGCGACCGCACCAGTTGCAGCGCCCTAAGGACGGCCCTGTGATGAACTTTCATGAGGACGCAGCATAACCAGATCGGAGCTGTGACAGATCAGTCATCTGTCCTGAGCGTCTTTCACACTGGCCTCTGGCCATCAGACAGTCATTACTTGATCTGGTCACGATCAAATATGTTAGCTTTGCTTGGCAGCATAAAGGAAATTTATGTTTTTATTTTTAAATGTAACTGTTTGAAAACGAAAGTACATGAGGCCTTTTGAAAGATGTCTTATCCTGTGGCTCCCTTTAGTGGACTGCAATTGTCCTTTAGAGGGGTCATTTTTGCTCAGCCAATGCAAGTCTATGGGAAATGTTTTATTATTTATACCAAAACTATAAGTCTGATCAGTTAGAAAAGATATAGCAACAAACTATAAAGGTCAAAGGTCTCAGCCGAGTTTCCTGCTTGTAGCATTAAAGCCCTAGGAGGAGACAGAGTTGAAAATGCTGGGTCTCAGAAGAAGAATAAAAAGTTTAAATAGAGTAAGCTGGCTTTCTCAAGTAACTAATAACTTCACTAACATTAGTGTGGTGGATCAATGAATGTGGGTGAAGGGGAGAGATAAAACAGATACTGTGTGTCTCTGTGTACAGCAGTAAACCAAATACAATCTTTTTATCTCCTTGTTTCAGATTATGAAAGAGATGAGAACTCCTGGCCAGCCTTGTGGACTGAAAGTCAGGCTAGGGAACTTAAAAACAGGCACTCTTAAATGTGCATTGAAAATTGCCAGCTGATAAAACCTGGACCATATTCATATAACCAGAGGTGGATAGAGTACGAAAATATTCTAGTATATAAGTAAAAGTACCATTACATTGACGAAAATTTACTTAAGTAAACGTAAAAATACCAGTCTAAAAATCTACTCAAGTAAAAGTAAAAAGTCGCTCATTTAAAATTGACTCAGAGTAAAAATTACGGTTACACTTTATTTCGATAGTCCACTTTAGACATTCTACTAACTATAAGTAACTTTGTAACTACATGTCAACTAATTTTCATTAATTTGCAACTACATGTCTACTCACTCTCAGAGTAGACTGTTAGGGTAGGTTTAGGGTAATAAGTTGACAAAGAAAGTGTTAGAAAATATTAAGCAGACAGTCTACTAATACTATAATGACTGCTAGTTGACGTGGAGTTACAAAGTTACTTATAGTTAGTAGAATGTCTTAAGTGACTATCGAAATAAGGTTACCAAAAACTAGTTAATTTAACGTGGGAGGGAGGCAAAAATGGGACGAGGCCAAGGGCGCAAAAACTCCGTTCATGGAGGGCCACAGCCCTGCACAGTTTAGTTATAACACTAATTAAACACATCTGATCCAGCTAATATAATCATTTAGGCTTATTGGAAACTACATGGTACATATGTTTGAGCAGGGCTGCGGCCATCCAGGAACTGAGTTTGACACCCCTGGGATAGGCCTATAAATCTCAAACTGTTTTTTTTTTAATTAAAGGAATCAGTTATTTAGAATAATACGACATTTGGGCTGTTACCAATCAAATTAAATCGGTATCAATATAATTAATCTTTGCAATGCAGAGGAGAAACATAAGCTGCATCTGAAGTGGCATTAGATGTATTTACTGTTTAAGCAGGACATTAATGAATTTTACCGGCAGTACAAATGCGAAAAATGTTTTGATATATTAAACAAAATGTTGAATACTGATATTTGAAATTATAAAAAAAATAAAATATCAAAAGATACTTTAAATGTGAAATTAAAACCACCAGTAGGTGTCAGCAAGTCACTGTTAATAAGTGAGTCATTGCGATTGAAACCCCCCACTGAATCATTAAATGGTTGATTCAGTTCAGGAAGAAACCACGGCCTTGCTCAGAGACGCAAACTGTCAAAATAGAGCCAAAAAAACAGGCAATATGGTGATCTAAAATGCACATCCCTTAATTAACTTATGTTTATGAAACTGTTTAAAAAAAAAATTATATGATCATGTGATTTGGAGGAAAAAACGGCTTCTTCGTGTGATATGGATTACGATATGGAAAATTATCTAAATATAAATTTTCTTATATTATAGAAACATGCATACGGCATATAATATAAATATGTTAATTTGTGATCATTCTAAATGCATTTTAATATTGAATCACGCAGTGAAAGAACGCACTCTAAATGCGCGAGCACTAGTCTAATATACTAGACTTCACGGCACTCTGTAGGAGTGTTTTGTTTGTTTTTTGGCAAAATACTGATCATGTCAAATCGCACATCGTTAAAACAACAATTACGAGATTATCGCAGACGATATGTAGCACCTCCGTTGACACTGTCTTTTGGCTAATTGGTGCAAAAAGTTTACTAAACTGTCAAAGCTCATTCTAACCCCCAATGAAACTGGGCAAAGTATTTCTTACCTTACAGCTGCGAAGGGTTGGTCGAGATTTATAAGCTGATAGTTTGCGGTCTAACTAGGCAAAGCAGCTAAAACTGATAATAGAGCATACATTTGGACAGGGGTTCAATTATTTCAAGGTTAACTTCAGCAGAATACGAAGGGGTTTCGATTTCAGCGGGTCTGCACCATAACGCCTGTCTTCATTCCGTCTCCATCTTTATTGGATTTTAGCGACAGTTTGTCTCAGCCCATTATTCTGCAGTAGTAACAAGGGAGCGATTTTTTTTTTTTACTCAGTAATTAATGTGTTTTAAAATGTAGCAAAGTACAATACTTAAAACAAAATATACTTAAGTAAAAGTAAAATTACAGATTTTAAAAATTACTTTAAAATGTAGAAGTACACAAAAAAGCTACTCAATTACAGTAACGCGAGTAAATGTAATTCGTTACTTTCCACCTCTGCATATAACATTTAAGGATAAATGTAGCTCTTAACTGGTTGAGTTAAACAGTAGAAAATCAGTCCAGTCTCCCCAGCTGTAAATGTCATTGGCTGTTAAAGTCTTGTGTTTCTTATAATAAAGTGACATGTTGATATCACACAAGCAGTCTTTCAGAATGCTCTCAGTTGCATAGATGCATATTGTATGAATTAGTGAGTGTGGTGGTGCTTATGGGCTGTCGCTCTGGGACGGGTGAGTATGAGGCTGGGAGGGAAACATCACAGTATACTCACTACAAAAAACTAGACTACACCACTGGTTGTTCACTCGCAGAATACAGGCATTGGGATGACACATAAGTCTGAAGAAGTGAGTTGAGGTAGTGAGGTACAGATCTGGGGTCTCATTTATAAAACTCTCCATAGATTTCATCCTAAAAGTGTACGTACGCACAAAAGCTCGATTTTTTTTCTAGCAGCCAGAACCTGTGCAAAAATCTCTTTATAAATCCCAGTCAGAGTAAGTTTGTGCGTACGTGTATCTCCATCCCAACTCCTCCCCGAAATCACCATATATGAAGCTTACAATGCCTAGTTTTACTGTGCATAACCTCATCTGCATATCATTTCCATGCATACTCCCATCCACGTGATTCCATGTTTAACACCGTCAGAGGTACAAGATGTTAAGGAAATATGAGATACGGACTATAAATGCCTTTTGTGCCATACACTATTTTTATTGCTAAAAATAATCCAGTATCCTTGTTATGTTTTAGCATAAATATATAAAAATCCATAAAAACAAAACTGTTTAAAATAGCTCTCAAGATAAATATTTTAGAATAGAGTTGATCTCATTCTTTTACACTGACCAAATAGTATTTCAGTAGTTTTAAGCAATTCAAATCAAACTACATTTATGCAGTTTTGCTGATAAGGTGAACATCTTTCAGCTATTTTTAGCTTATATTTATTGCAGTGTAAATAGAATTGTCTGACTCTGCGTGTCACTGACAAAGTAGCCTATTTTAAAAAGAAAACATGCAAATGACTATTTTCTTCAAGTTGTGTCCTTCAAATACAGTGGTATTTTTCATAATGTTGTGGAGATGCCTTCAAACGCCATCAACACCTCCGTGCAGCTGCGGTTGTACAGTAAGCTATTATCACTGGACCTATTCAAACCAGACATTAGACCGTTCCAACGAATCCAGCAGTCTGCCATAATATCTTAGTAAGTGTACATCACTGATCATTGTTCTCGCTTAACTATTTCCACAAACATGAGATCTGCAGTTTAGTTTAAAGATGAGTTATTGTGCACCTATAGCACTCCTCGCTGTCATTAAAACAGCATGCCATGGGAAAAGTGATCAAGCGCATCCACTAAATATGTCTAAATTCGTATAGATTTTTGTTTAATTTCTTCGTAATGACTATGTAATTTCAGTGCTTATCTCCATTAATGAGAGTGTAATATTTAATGTAAATGTGTATAATCGAAATGAAAACAGTTTAAAATCGTAGTTTACTTTCTTGCTCCAGGAAAAAGAGTGCATACGCATGGTCTAGAATGTCTGTACGGTGCGTACATATTTACACCAAGTTTAGTTTTTATAAATCCCGATATGTGCATGGAAAATTGCGTTCGCAATTTCTATGCCCATTTTGTGCGTACACAACGTTTATAAATGAGAACGCTGGTGATTGTTCTGTAGGCAAGCATCAATACTTTGAATTGAATGTGAGCAATCACAGGCAGCTAGTGCAATTTTATGAGCAGAGCCATAACATGTGCTCTCTTTGGATCATTACTGACAACTCTTGCTGCAGCATTCTGGATCATTTGAAGAGGATTAATGATACATGCTGGAGGGCCAGCCAGACGTGCAATGCAATAGTCCAGCCTGGACAGAACAAGCCTGGAATAGGAGTTGTGTAGCTCGTGGTCTGATAGGAAGGGCCTGATTTTTCTGACACTGTATATAGCAGAGATGCTCAAAATAGGGCCAGCGGGCCAAAGTTGTCCCTTGATGAACTTTGATTTGGCCCGCCATGCCATGAGGGGAAAAGCACATCCTATAAAAAAACCTGCCATTGAAGTGCTGGTATTCAGTAAAACTGCTTATTGTGGCAATTAATTTGCACAATATTTTTACTGTGGGCACTTAAAATACTGTGAATAGGCCTAATTCTAGATAACCTTGATCTATTTGTCTGAACTTACAGTACATTAATCTCCATCAATGGATTAAGATTCAGAGTGCTCTGCCCCAACCCTTCCCTTATGAAAATTACCCATGGTTTTACTATAAATAAAAACAAAAACATGGTTACTATAGTTAAACCATGGTAACCACAAATTAACCATGGTTTTGCTACACCTACCATAGTTTAACCATGGTACTTGTTGTAACTGTTGTGATCAATGTGGTGAAATGCAGTTATTTCTTTGGGTTTGTTGCGGTCTTACTGACTACACCCCCTAGGTAACCATTTCTAGTCAGCGGAGTGTATATAAAGGCGTGATTAGAGTATACAGGTGTTGCGTCATACTCAGCCGATCGCACCTGTTTGTGTTGTAGACACTAATAGTAATTGTAATTGCTAGTGCTGTCTGCTAATAGTAATCTTTGTTTTTGTGAAGCTGCCGTTTGTTCGAGTGTCTGTTGCACGTAACACGTAAATGTTTGTTTGCCTTTTTGCTGCCGTTGCATTTCTTTGCACCGAAGAATTGCAGGCATTATAGTGGGGTTGAGCAACTTTGAGCGACTGCTGTTGTCTGTATGGTATGTGCACTTTCGATTAATACGCATGGTTAGTGCATTTGGGTGGGATATTAGGTGTTTTATTCGTATGGCCCTTTTTGTCTAGTGAACCGTTAAAAGTGTTGGCTGCCAGATGGATTACGTGGTCTGCATATTTGGTATGTACAACCCACTCCTGGCCCTTTTCAACATTGCTGTCTTGCTTTAACTTTGTTTTGATTTTCATAATTCTGTTTTGCATTAAATAATTTTGTTTTGTTTTCAGTAATTCTCTTTTGGCTTTAGTGATCCTGTTTTGCCCTACCAAGTCTGCTTGCTCTAATTGTGATTTGGTTGTGTTTCGTTTAAATAACCAGTTTTCCTGGTATTTGTTGTTTATATATGTGTGTTGTGTTCCGCTGGATGTTGTATGTCTTTAATTTGTCTGTCTTTTCATTTCTCAGGAGCTGGGGGCCTGGAGAAGGCAGGCTAGCTGACCCCGTGTGATAGTAGCTGCCTTTTCAAGGTGGTGTGGATTTGCAGTGAAATTCTCTGGAGTGTGGGAGTGTGGTTTGGTGCACGTGTTGTTATTTATTATTACAGGCATTACTGAAGCCCGGTGTCTAGCCTGCCTCTGTATTGGTAAGCCCCAGCTCTGTTTTGTCTGTTTAAAGGGAACTTCGAAAAATTTGTGTTTCACAGTAGCTGGTTGCTGTTTGTTATTATTGATTATTTTGTGATGTTACTCAAATGAGGGTGGGGGGGGGGGGGGGGGGGGACACATTTTAACTAGTTATTTTTTAAATACATATTCATAATTTTTATACTGAAGGATCAACATCTCTTGGTCATTGAGAGAGAGACTGAACCCGTGTGTGTCCTTTGGTCTTTCCCGGGTAGTTAATCCCAGGTGGCATAGTCATTACCTTTGAAATTAGTAGAACCATTCTAAAGTTTCCTTACCCTTCATAACACCACTCTTGCCACAGTTACTACACTTTTCCTATAGTAAAACCATGGTTAATTTTCATAAGTCTAAATGATAGCACTTTATTTTACAGTCCTGTTTCTCATGTACATACGTTGTACTTATTATAGTAATTACAATAACTAGGTACTAACCCTGAACCTACCTCTAAACCTAATCCTACACCATGTAGTTACCTTATATTACCAGAACTTTCTTATGTAGGTACACTGTTAATACATTGTAAGTACATGTAAGTAAACGTATTGTAAAATAAAGTGCAACCGTGTAAATTATACACTGTGCTGTAGAGCTGCATGACTAATCATTAAAAGCTTATGCGATCTTACACCTAAATTACAATTCTCCTGTGTCAATGAAACATTTGACAAAATCACTGTGGAACATTAAGATCTGTGTTGGCACTGCCACTGATTCTGAGAGAGCAGTTGACATGTTTGGTCTTTTTAACAACACAGTATCATTATTTCAGTCTTGCTATATTTCAGATTATCACAGAATTAATTAGATTAAAGTTTGGATATAGACTATGATCAAAATAGAGCAAATTGCCTTATAAAGTCGCTAAAAAATAAAGATTGTATCATTACATCATTATGCCACTAGGTGACGACAAATGAATGTAAAAAAAAATCAAAATTGTCATTGAATCATTCATTTAAGAGATTTGTTCAAAAACAAAGAACGCTAAACTCACCACAACGTGTCGCTTAGAAAAAAGACAATCAAGAGAATTCATCGTAACACGTTAATTCGCTCGTTTGTCCCTTAACAATAGTTTTCACCGTGACAGTGAAACACACCCGCTCTCAGAAATAGCCACGTTCGGCGACGTACCTTGACAGCTCGTCTAAGAACAGTTAAGCAGCTAGTCCTGAAAAGGAGTCTACCGCTTCCAAGATATCATTACGGGGAAGAGAATGAGAAAGAGGTGACGACCGTTATGCAGTGATGTATATAAGGGAGGTGGGATTTCCCGCATCAACTGTCAACTGACAGGCATGGTGTAATTGGTGCTTCCAGGATTGGTCACGCCTGAGGCAATTCCCATAGTGAGATACCGAATGAATGTTTGAAAGAGAACAACATCCTTTTCACCTTGTCAAAAACAGCTCTGATCACAGTGACCCGTTTTGTGCATGTCTCTTTAAATGCTAATGAGCTCTGCACACCCCGCCCATCTCTTCCATGGAAGAGGAAAGGCGATTTGCAAATAATCATAAAAAATCTGAAGTGTGAGACTTACTTCTACTGGAGGTGAAGCTGGATCATGAACAGTGTGTACTGATCCATCCTGGAGTCTTAACTTTTTAGGAAAACCTGCCTTGTATTGTTCCTCGTTCAGAGGTCTGGAGTAAAATGATTTGCGCAGACATAAATTAATTTAGGTGTATTCGGTGACGCATTACCATCAAAAACAAAACTAGCCCACTGCGTCCTCAGTGGCTCTGATGTCGGGAGAAAATGAAGACTCTAATGTTCACTTTTACATCCAACTACAAAACACCTGCATTGTGTTCGACTTAACGCGGCGCTGCACAGACTGATCGAAATCTGACTTGAAGCAGTGCATGCCGGTTAGAATTCTTTTCTTGATACTTGATACGGCGCCGATGCCACGTCCCTGTGACGTGTGGCGTCAAAGTAATGCGAGAGCGTTTCGAGAGCAGCCAGCGCAGCTTTTTGGAATGGTGAGAAAAGTGAGAAATGGTGAGAAAAGATGGCGCCAGCATGTTGCACGGCAAGCCGTCATGTTCCTGGCTTTTTAACTGTTTGTGCTGTTATACTAGTTTTGTCCATGTTTTTGAACTCTGTTTGATCTGTGCTGAGGTATGATCGCTCAACACTTCTGGAAATTCAAGCCTCAGTAAACTGTGTGGATTATCAGTATGGTTCTGGCGGCCATAATTTCCCTAAGCACCTGAGGTACATACCACCAGAGCTATCTCGTCTGCACTGCGGCTCGCTCTTCAAGAAGAAGCGGCATAAAAGACGAGGAAAGCGTGGCGGAAGGTTAGCGAGAAATGCGAGGAATGTATGCGAAGTCCGTGCAAATTATCAGCTTCTATGGACATGGCTCCTACCGGCGTACCCTGTGCAGCCCGTGCCAGTACTTCGGATTTTGCGGCGAAAAACGCACAGGCGGAGTGTCCGGTCGGATTTCGGTCTTCTAAAGGAGCTGAAATACTCGGCGACAGTGCATCCACATTCCCTGTAACCTGTAACCCAGTAACCTAACCTAACCTAACCTTCCCGGAATCTCTGTACGGTTAAAGCCGCACTGCTGAATGCGAGGTCAGTGGGAAATAAAACGTTTATTCTTCAAGATGTTACTACTTCTCAGAATTTGGATTTTCTGTTTTTTACCGAGACATGGCTGGATCTGGTGGACACCTGCTCTCTCTCTGAACTGGTGCCCGTTAACTATAATGTTTTAAATGCCCCTAAGATCCACTGGTCGAGGTGGGGGTGTAGTCACACCTTTTAAGGACAGATTTTAATGTAGTCTACTTTCAGTGGAGAAATACACAAGTTTTGAACTGCAGCTGTTTAAACTGGAATAGTCTTTTACTGTTTTTTGTACACTAATTTATCGCCCTCCCAAATATGGATTTTATTTAGGACTTTTCAGACTTTCTTTCTTTTATTGTGTCGACCACTGACAATCTATTAATCATTGGGGACTTTAACATCCATGTATGCTGCCCGTTGAAACCATTAATAAAGCAGTTTGTTGATCTTGTGGAATCTTTTAACCTAACTCAATCTATGTGTGATGCTACCCATAGACATGGACATACTCTTGATTTAGTTTTAACTATGGGTCTGTCCATTAGTAATGTGGTCATAGTGGACAACTGTATATCTGACCATAGATCTCTCATGTTTAATATTGATCTGCCAGCTGTTATCTTGAATAATGCATCTGTTGACTGTTATTTCTGTCCTGTAAATGAGATCACAGCAAAGCGTTTTGCTGAGGCTTATGAGGCAAGCTCAGGGCCTGCTATCATTGAAGCTTCTGGATCCTCTCTAGATATAGAGGAACTGACTGCTGTTTTTAATTCTGTATGTGTGGACATTATGAATGATGTGGCTCCACTCAAACTTAAAAGGTCTAAACCTCAGTCTCAGCCATGGTTTAATGATGAAACTCATGCTCTTAGAGACGGGCCTGTAGGAAAGCTGAACGTAGATGGAGAAAAGACAGTTTACAGATTTCTTATGAGATGCTAAAAGATACTCTTAGCACTTACCAGCGTGCAGTCAAAGTGGCAAGAACAAAATATTTTTCAGACTTAATTAATAGAACTTCCCATTGTCCAAAAGCATTGTTTGGCACAATAAACTCTGTGCTAAACCCAGCTGTAACACCCTCTTCAGATTCCACTTGTGAGGATTTCTTGAACCTTTTTGTGAGAAAAATTGACAATATTAGAAAAGAGATTGTCCCCTCTAATATTGTTCTTGATTCTCCTGTGCTAAGTTCTTGTACATTTGATCAGGTCTCCCTTCCGGTCCTAGCAGACTTAGTTAAGCACATTAAATCATCTTCCTCTCTACTGGATCCCGTTCCACCACAGTTTTTAAAAGATTTGTTTGACACCATGGGCAGTAGTATACTTTCCATTGTGAATAGTTCCTTATCCAAGGGTTGTGTTCCATCTCTGTTTAAACAAGCAGTGGTTTCTCCTTTAATTAAAAATCCTGGCCTTGAGGTTACAGAGTTGAACAATTTCCGTCCCATTTCTAAACTTCCATTTTTATCTAAAGTTTTAGAGAAGGTAGTTCTGACTCAAATTACCCCTTTTTTTGGGGAGAATGATCTCCTGGAAAAATTCCAATCTGGTTTCAGAGCTGGTCATTGTACTGAGACAGCTCTGCTAAAAGTGTTTAATGGTTTATTATTAGCAGTTGATTCTGGGATGGCTGCAGTTTTAATTATGTTAGATCTCAGTGCTGCATTTGACAATGTAGACATTCGATTCTTTTAAAACGGTTGGAGTGTGAGATGGGGTTTTGGAGAACTGCCTTGAAATGGTTTCAATCATATCTTACGGATAGAATTTTTTTTGTTAATTTGGCAAATGTTTCATCCTCTGTGGTTCCCTTAAAATATGGCCTTCCTCAGGGCTCTATTTTGAGCCCTATGTTGTTTTCTTTATATATGTGCCCGCTGGGGTCTATTTGCCGTTGTCACAACATTTCTTATCACATGTATGCAGATGACACACAGATTTATCTTCCGCTTAAGGTTGGAAATGAGCAGTCTTTACAGTCCCTGTTGCAATGTCTAGATGAGGTTAAAGGTTGGCTCTCAAATAATTTTCTTCAGCTTAATGAAAAAAAGTCTGAGATCTTAATATTTGGTCCTTCTAAGGCTAAAGAGAAGATAGCCAACTCTCTTGTCCCCTTAGAAATTACAGTGAAAGACAGTGTGAGAAACCTTGGCGTCATAATTGATTCATCTCTCAGTTTTGATAAACAGATTAATTTGATTGTAAGAAGCAGTTTTCATCAGCTTAGAATTATTTCTATGCCAAAACCTTTTCTGAGTTTTAAAGATTTGGAGATTGTTATTCATGCTTTTATCACTTCGCGACTGGATTACTGTAACTCACTTTATGAAGGGATCTGTCAACGGCAACTATCTCGATTGCAGCTTGTGCAGAATGCCGCAGCTAGGCTTCTGGCCGGCACAAAAAAAAAGGAACACATCACTCTGGTGCTATCGTCTCTCCACTGGCTACCAGTCAGGTATAGGATTGATTTTAAGATTTTATTATTGTTTTTTTAAATTTTACACAACTTGTCCCCAAATTATATTAGTGATCACTTAGGGTCTTACACATTGGCTAGGTCACTTAGATCAGTAAATCAGTTGTTGCTGACTGTCCCTCGGTCCAAAAAGGAGTCAAAAGGTTACCGCGCCTTTTCAGTAGCAGGTCCACATTTATGGTCTTCCCCTGTATATTCGGCAGGCTCCGTCTATAGAGGTTTTAGGTCCCAGTTGAAGACACATTTTTTTAGTCTGGCCTTTTATAAATGTTTGTTTACTTGTGTGTAATGTATGTGTGTGTGTTTTATTTTATCCTTAACTTGTGAAGCACTTTGGGCAACAAAGTTGCATTTAAATGTGCTATATAAATAAATGAAGTTGAAGTTGAGTTGAAGTTTTTCAGAGCGACTGCAGGAGTGCTGATGACGACACAGCTGTTTCGCAATTGGCCAAATTCACCACATGACAACAATGACGTGTGTTTCTAATATCTTCAAATCCCCTGTTTTTTTCAATTTTTTCCCATACTTCTCACACTGTTTTTAGAACAGTAAAAGCTTTTATACTGTAGTCGCAATGTTATACTGAGTCACGTTTATCATAAAACACTGATAAAAGCATATACAGTGTACTGCCACTTTATTGGTATTTAAATGGTATATGTTTATGCTGGACTTTATTCTTGAACAGATGGCGCTGTATTAAGCAGTATATAAAAAGTGTTTCTGTTGCTCATGAAAACGTTTCTGAAACGTCTGTGTATTTGACAAATATTGCATTTTATTCACTTAATCTGTGATGTGTATGCAAACACCGCGAGAGCATCACTACCGGGAGCAGAAAGTGTCCAAATTGACGTTTCCACTTTCAATTCCACCCCCGATTGCAAGCGGCTATTCTCCCCGATCAGTCTGCGCTGCGCAGCGCTGCATGAAGTCAAACACACCTAATATATTTGCTGCAGCTGTTTGAGTGCGGAGAAAACTGTGGACAGCTCATAACTGGCTGAGAAGAAATGCTAATATGGGATAGTCCGTCAGTACTTGTGGGTGGGGCTTGTGCAATATGACGTCATATTGCTCACAAAACGGCTTGATTATTGAGACTGTTTAGGTTTTTGGGGATTAAAAACATTTAGTGAAAGGATTTTTTTCATTGTAGGGTGGTTGTGTCTACACACTGCTAAGACACATTTATATGCAAACATCATGTTAAAGTGAATTTTGTATTCGATGTCCCCTTTAAAGATGGTTCTTCCCTTATTAATAATAGACTTAATTTATATTTTAATCAGTAAATGTTCTGTCACATGAAGTTCAATTAGTTTCTTAATTTTTTTAGATTATTTTCTTTCTTAATTTTTTATGTATTTTGTAAATGTCAGTTGGTGTTGAAAAAATTATTAAAACAGCAATAAAGTTTTATTGTACTATAAAACTTTGCATATGAAACTGGGTTAGTTAAACAAACTTGGTTCCCCTGATTTATGATTTCAGAATTTTTAAACATTGAGCAGTCTAACAACTTTTAATATAACATTTTGATATAATGCAACTTTTAAGTTTGACTTTTGGCTCTTTGTTGTGAAAAGTTTGTGCACCTCTGGTCTACACACTGTAGCACTCATCCAACCTGCACACACACACACAAAACACACTGACCTGAAGTGGGCCACCATTGTGCTAATTGCATTTTGTACAGTTTGGTTAAGGGGGATCATGAGGTCCTGCACCAGGTTCTCAAGCTGCTCATCATAGCCACCCAGATCTCTCAGCAGGTCTTGCAGAACACTGCGGTGGAACCCAAGGAGTCCATTGTTGAAGACATGCTGCCCCCGGTTCGCTTTCTTGTAGGAAGCAGACAGTATGCGTTTAGAACCAATGGCATCTAGTGCCTTCTGGGCGGCTTCTTTGAATGGACACTCCACAGAATCGTTGTCAACACATATCGGAATCCGACTATTCTGTCCTGTCCGGAAACACAGCAGCGACATGTACACACTCAAACAGCAGTTTATTAGGTACTGATTCTGTATTCAATGTGTGCATAGAACAAAACTATATATCCTATTTCATGAGTGAATAAAATATACTTTGTAGATTGTGAGATAGGAGAATCAGTAGGTAGTGCCTTTAGTTCAGAGTGCACACTCACACACACACACACACACACACACACACAATCATTATATTAGTGTTCCTCACTCTTTGGTGTTTGTGTATGAGATTTGAGTATTGATGTGTATCTCACTCTTAGTGGAGGTGGAGTTTATGGTGATTACAACCCACAGAAATGCAGCACCCAAAGCCAGCATGGCTTTTGCAATAGGTAACATTATGGTCTCAATCGGGTCTTTTCTGGTCAGCAAGTGTATCTGTCAAAAACAAAAACAAAAAACATCACCAAATGTGTATTAATATGTTTGACTGAACAATGCAGTGATAAATCATGATGTTGACAGCAGGAGCGTTTCTATAGTTTGATCACTACTGGGGCATAGGCCCCACAAGAGTTTTCCAAAAGTACGCATACATTTGTATACAGGCACATTTCAGTTGTTTCCACACACATTCAGAATTTATGTATTTCCCGGAGTTTGGTAGCTTAAAATGATCTGATCACAAACAGAGAAATGAAACCGGGTTAGTAAAGGTTAAAATAATTAAAACAGAAATGTATGCCTACCAGGGTTACAGGTGCTTGTGCCATTGTAGATGCTTAGTGTGATAAACTCATCTGCATGAGCTTAATTATGCAATTTCATGTGCTTCAGTAATTTACATTATTTGCCTTATTTTGTTAATGTTAAGAATTTTGAATTAATCGCATGCGTTAGGGTTAGGTTTAAGCTTGTTAACATTGACAGCCCTAACGTTTTCACTTAAAATAATTGAGTACATTTTAAAGCAGTGAAATAAATTATTTAACTTATGAATTGAGTAAATGTAAGTAAAATAATTTTGCAGATCTGAGTAACTACATTTGGTTCCACAACAACAAAGTAAACAAATGTAAAATAATGTATAAATTAAATAGATATTAATCCTTATTAAAGTGCTCAGTCACTGGGTTGTTACTGTACGTCAGAGGGAGGGGTGCATTGATTTAATTGAGTTCAACTTACTCAATTTCTTTAGTTTTTGTTAAAAAATATTAAAAATATTAAGTAATTAATATTACGTTTACTGACCTAATAAACTCTTTTGTAGTCAAGCAAAACATAACCAGACACACTCATCATTTTAATCATACACTAGATTTAATAATATCGCATGGAATCGATCTTACTGATAAAGATATCGTACCTCAAAGCGATGATGCTACTGACCATTTCCTTGTATCGTCCATGCTCTGCGTATTACTGATATTAACTATATAGCTCCGCGTTATCGTCCGGGCAGAACTAATGTTCCAGCCACCAAAGACAGATTCACAAATAACCTGCCTGATTTATCTCAACTGCTTTCTGTACCCATAAATACACATTAACTATACGAAATGACTAGCAATATGGGCAGTATTTTCTCTAATACATTAGAAGCTGTTGCCTCTATTAAATTGAAAAAGGTTAGAGAAAAACTTACTGTGCCATGGTACAAAAGTAATACCCATTCTCTCAATAAAGAAACTCGTAGTCTTGAGCGCAAATTAAGAAAAACTAACTTGGAAGTTTTTAGAATTTCGTGGAAAAACAGTATGTCCAGCTATTGACAGGCTCTAAAAACTGACAGGGCCGAGCATATCCACAAACTCATAGAAAATAACCAAAACAACCCTAGGTTTTTATTTAGCACAGTGGCTAGATAAACAAATAACCAGACGCCACCCGATCTAAATATTCCCGCACAGTTTAATAGTAAAGACTTTATGAATTTTTCGCTGATAAAATAGATAACATCAGAAATACATTAACAAATGTAGATTCTACAGCGTATAATACTTAGCTTCATTCATCGCACCAAAAGATAACTGCAGTGCTTTACAGCTATAGGACAGAAAGAGCTAAATAAACTTATCACTGCAACTAAACCAACAACATGCCTGTTAGATACTGTACCCACTAAATTACTAAAAGAGTTATTACCTGTAGCAGAAGAACCGCTTCTAAATATTATTAACTCGTCGTTGTCTTTAGGTCACGCCCCAAAAACATTCAAGCTGGCGGTTATTAAACCTCTTACTAAGAAACCACAACTAGATCCTAGCGAACTGGAAAATTACAGACCCATCTCAAAACTTCCTTTTATGTCTAAAATTTTAGAAAAAAATTGTCTGCTCAATTGTGCTCCTTCCTACAAAAAAAAGATCTCTATGAAGAATTTCAGTCAGGTTTCAGGCCCTACCATAGCACAGAAACTGCACTTGTTAAAAATACAAATGACTTGCTTCTTGCGTCAGAACAAGGCTGCATCTCATTGCTAGTTTTAATTTATCTTAGCGCTGCGTTCGACTATAGATCATGACATACTCATAGAAAGATTACAAAACTATACAGGTATTCAAAAGGGCAGGCTTTAAGATGGTTTAGACCCTACCTGTCCGATCGCTACCACATTGTTCATTTAAATGGGGAGTCATCTCAATTATCACAGTAAAATATGGAGTGCCACAAGGATCTGTCCTAGGTCCTCTGCTATTTTTGATATACATGTTGCCCTTGGTAATATTATTAGGAAATACGGGGTTAGTTTCCACTGTTATGCCGATGATACTCAACTATACAGTGGGGAAATATAACAAAATGCTATTAGTCAGCGCCAATTGTGCAAGTTCTCCCACTTAAAAAGATGAGAGGGCCTGTAATTTTCATCATAGGTATAACCTCAACTATGAGAGACAAAATGAAAAAAAAAAAAAATCCAGAAAATCAAATTTTAGGATTTTTAAAGAATTAATTGGTAAAAAAACTCGGTAAAATAAGTATTTGGTCACCTACAAAATTTCATCTCAATACTTTGTCATATACCCTTTGTTGGCAATGACAGAGGTCAAACGTTTTCGGTAAGTCTTCACAAGGTTTTCACACACTGTTGCTGGTATTTGGGCCCATTCCTCCATGCAGATCTCCTATAGAGCAGTAACATTTTGGGGCTGTCACTGGGCAACACATTTTCAACTCCCTCCAAAGATTTTCTATTGGGTTGAGATCTGGAGACTGGCTAGGCCACTCCAGGACCTTGAAATGTTTCTCACGAAGCCACTCCTTCGTTGCCCGGGAGGTGTGTTTGGGATCATTGTCATACTGAAAGACCCAGCCACGTTTCATCTACAATGCCCTTGCTGATGGAAGGAGGTATTCACTCAAAACCTCACGATACATGGCCCCATTCATTCATTACACGGATCAGTCGTCCTGGTCCCATTGCAGAAAAACAGCCCCAAAGCATGAAGTTTCCACCCCCATGCTTCACAGTAGAAATGGTGTTCTTTGGATGCAACTCAGAATTCTTTCTCCTCCAAACACGACAAGATGAGTTTTTACCAAAAAGTTCATTTGGTTTCATATGACCATATGCATCTCCAAATCATCTTCTGGATATCCAAATGCCTTCTAGCAAAACTTCAGACGGGCCTGGACATGTACTGCTTAAGCAGGGGGACACTTCTGGCACTGCAGGATTTGAGTTCCTGGCGGCGCAGTGTGTTACTGATGTAGCCTTTGTTACTTTGGTCCCAGCACTCTGCAGGTCATTCACTAGGTCCCCACGTGTGGTTCTGGGATTTTTGCTCACAGTTTTTGTGATCATTTTGACCCCACGGGGTGAGATCTTGCGTGGAGCCCAGATCGAGGGAGATTATCAGTGGTCTTGTATGTCTTCCAATTTTTAATAATTGCTCCCACAGTTGATTTCTTCACACCAAGCTGCTTACCTAGTGCAGATTCAGTCTTCCCAGCCTGGTGCAGGTCTACAATTTGTTTCTGGTGTCCTTTGACAGCTTTTTGGTCTTGGCCATGGTGGAGTTTGGAGTATGACTGCTTGAGGTTGTGGACAGATGTCTTTTACACTGATAACAAGTTCAAACAGATGCCAATAATACAGGTAACCAGTGGAGGACAGAGGAGCCTCTCAAAGAAGAAGTTACAGGTCTGTGAGAGACAGAAATCTAGCTTGTTTGTAGGTGACCAAATACTTATTTTACCGTGGAATTTACCAATTAATTCTTTAAAAATCCTACATGTGATTTTCTGGATTTTTTTTTCTAATTTAGTCTCTCATAGTTGAGGTATACATATTATGAAAATTACAGGCCTCTCTCATCTTTTTAAAGTGGGAGAACTTGCACAATTGCTGGCTGACTAAATACTTTTTTCCCACGGACATGGCCACACTGAGTTTGCAATTGTGTATAGAAACAACTAGGTAGTGGACCCGTGCACCTGATTGTATGTAATTGGTTGTCGTAAGAGTAGTTTATTAGGGGTCCTTGCGCTGGAAGATTGTCTTTTATGAATTTAGGGGTTTGTTTGTGAATATAATGGTTGAGTTAGATTAGAAGGTTTGGTTTTGTTCTTAGTAAGATTAGTTATGTTTTGTTTCTTTCTTTGATTTGGCACGGTCTTGTTCTTCTCTTTTTTCCCCTGTTTATTTTGTGAACCTTTTTGCTTGGTTATAAAGTGTATATAATTTGTAATTTATGTAAATAATATCTTGGGCTAACTTGTGGTCACTGTAATAAACAGACACTTTGCCGAATTCAGAATGTTTTGCGTGCGATGGTTTTCCAGTACACATCCCGTGTTTTGATGTTGCACCCCTTACTTTCCCTAGACTTAAAAGGGTTGTAACACCCATCCTAAACAGAACAGAATTAAGACATTTCTCCCCCATCAAAAAGGCACGACTATGCACCTTAACAAAAGCGCTAAAAGGAAATCCAGGAAAGAGGAAATCACATTTTCACTGTTTAAATGCAGGTGTAAATGTTTGTTCTTATAAAACCCTTGTCATGCAGTAAGATGCTCTGTGATTTAAATCAGCTTCCTCTCTTTTTAGCACTGAAACATGCGTAACATCAGTGTGACGTGTGGAGAGATTCAGACTGACCGCGGGTTTGAATACAGACTTCACGATTCATTGAATCAAACACTCAGTGGAGACCAGAGCATGTGAGCGGAGTGGTAATATTTCCTTAAGAGCGCAGAGCGCCTTTCTGAAGAGTCCGCTCCGCTCGCTCAATACGCTCAGCGCCGCTCGCTCAACCCAGAATGCCGTTTGGTGATTTGCTTGTTCGAGATCGAGAATCTGTAGAGATCGAGAATAGTAGAGCAGTTATGGAGTTCAGATATTGTTTCAACGAAGTTGCAAGCCTTATACATAAATGTAAAGTAAAAAATCTAAGTTAAGAATGAGCAGGGAGAAGAAACTGAGAGGGAGTGCGGGGAGAGTTAGTAAAGATTCATATTGGAATCTGAAGCGGCACATTGCCAGAAAGCACGAGGTGCCGCTAAAGGTGAGCTAGTTACATACCATAATAAATGAATAAACAGGTAGGCTAAGGTTATATTCGGTTGTACGGAGCCCCGATCACTACATGCAGACAATCACGGCCAACGAATTTAGAATAGGCTAGTTCTCTTTTATGCTAGGACTACATTATGGCCACGAATTAAGTATTTGTTCTCTTGTTTAGGCTTAGCTGCCACGAATTAATTCATTCGTTAATTCGTTCGTTCCCTAGTTTTAGTAGGCCTAAATCGTGGAACGAATTATTATATTTCGTAATTACTTATTAAAATCATTATTACTTAAAATTAATAGTAATAAATTAATTTAAAAAAAGAATAAAATCTGCTGACGTCATAGAAACAAATTGTTAATTTGAATTATATTCGGAGCTCCGTAGTTATTAAATAATCTCAGTTAAACTGTAGACCTAAGCTAACACACAGCTGTATATAGGCCTAAATACAGAACTACAGAGTACAGAAGATATTAGCCTACACCACTTGGATTTTGGAAAACCATGCTGGATCCCTCCCGCAAAATCTCCAGCATCCCCAGTGCTTCTTCCAACGCTGAGCGAGTGTTTTCGGGCACACCGAATGCTGAACCCTGACACTTTGTCCAAGCTAATGTTTCTTAAAGTAAATTCTAAAATCCAGTAAACATCAAGAGACGTTTTAATAGACCAAAGTTCCCCGCAGTTATGGTTTATTTTAAATTGACACTAGACAGTGTGTTTCTTTCATTGACGTCAGTCCATAAACCAAGCGTTCTTTAAGTGCATTTTATCTTGCGTGTGCTTTTCACAGGCTTTATAATCCAGGTGTATTTTGTAAAGATCTACACATTTCATCTCGTGTGTGTGTGCGTTTGTGTTTTAATGAGCCTGTTTTGAATGTTCTATTGCACAACAACTGCAGCTATTTTCACGGAAATAAAGTTAACGAAAATCAAATAAATTTTTTCAGTTTTTGCATTTTAGGTAGGTCTGCTAAGGTTAGATTCATATATTTAATACATTTGAATTAATACATTACAATTAATAAAATTAATTTAAAAGTAGAAACCGTAAGAATTTCACTCTGAAACATGATAACTGCTATTTATCAGCATGCTTAATTTTAGACAATAATCCAAGAATTTCGCTACAAACAGTAAACAATTAGGCCTACTAGAGAATGTTATGTCGGAGCGGGATCTGAGCGGGAACTGGCTCACGGTGAGCGTGAGCGGAATAGGCTATTAACGGAGCGCTTGCTTGTGCGGTTAGAGCGACTGAGCCGAGCGCACGTCCATAGAGCGGAAAACATAGCGGAGCGTCACACCGCTCCGCTTCGCTCA
Organism: Sinocyclocheilus anophthalmus; assembly: GCA_018155175.1. NCBI lineage: Eukaryota > Metazoa > Chordata > Actinopteri > Cypriniformes > Cyprinidae > Sinocyclocheilus > Sinocyclocheilus anophthalmus. The sequence continues at coordinate 36,230 of JADLZN010006381.1, forward strand.
CATGCTCTGGTGGAGACTGTGAGCAGAGCTGGTATTCACAGCTGAGTGTGTTTCTGTCCTCAAACCCTGCAACATTACACTGCAAACCTCCTTTTAGTTAGGGTGCTCTGGAGGAGGTTCTTACAGCATTTCGACGGGAACGAAAGTATAAAACACGCCCTTCTCCAACAATAATATTTGTTATTTATTATCTTCCCACAAGTGCACACGTATAATAGATTATTATATATAATATATATATATATAGAATTGCCACAAAATAAACCAATATAAAGAAACAAGCAGTCATGAAATCATCTGTCATGAATCAAGAGTAAATCAATCTTTCTCATCTGTTTTCATAATGAATCCTTCATCAACACCATAAACGCTGCTCTGACGCTTCTTTCTTTTTTTCAGGTGAGAATGGAGGTCATGTTCAGAGGTGAGAGAAACGCATCAATCTGTCCTGATTCACATCAAACTCTGTGTTGAACTGAATCTTCTGTAAGTGAATCATCTGATGATTGTCTATGTGTTTTTCAGTGAGGAATGAAACTGCAGGTGAGTTTCAGCTGATAAAGGTGTGTCTGATTCAGATCTGATTCACACTCAATGCAGTTTGAATGTTTTCTGTCTCTTATATTTGTGATCACTGTGTTTTAAAGATGATCTGAATGAAGTGACTCCAGATCTCCAACATTCAGGTAACATTCAAGAGCTTTATGAACTGAATCTTCTGTAAGTGAATCATCTGATGATTGTCTATGTGTTTTTCAGTGAGGAATGAAACTGCAGGTGAGTTTCAGCTGATAAAGGTGTGTCTGATTCAGATCTGATTCACACTCAATGCAGTTTGAATGTTTTCTGTCTCTTATATTTGTGATCACTGTGTTTTAAAGATGATCTGAATGAAGTGACTCCGTCTCTCCAGCACTCAGGTCAAACATCAAGAGCTTTAAACTGAAACTATTGATTCATTACTCTTACACATCAGCTGATTTGATGTTTGATCACTTGTATAGATCAGTTCTGGTGGCTGTTCGCTCTCTTCATCATCATCTTCATCATCTTGATCTGTTTCTTGCTTCGTAAAAGGATCTTCAGGTGAGTCCAGAAGCTTTACTTGTGTCAGAAAGAGTCATGAATACTAAAATATGATTGTTAATGTGAGTGGCAGTAATGAACACAATATTCTTGGGGTTTTTTTGGCACAAATTCCTTCATTTATAAATATTACATTTTTAATTATACAGCACAATATTAAATACATTGGACCCACATTATATTAAGTGGCCTTAACAACGATGTACTTACATTTTAATTAATAATTTGGTACAATGTACTTATTGTGTACATACATGTTTTTACATTGTACTTATTTTTTTTAAATACCTGTATGTAATTACATCTGCAATTCATTTCTGTAATTACATTTATAATTACAATGATGACCCATCCCTTACACCTACCCATACCACCAAACCTGTCCCTAACCTCACCCGTATCCACCTCAATAGCAGCAGAAGTGTTTTGCAATACAAATGAACACAATAAGTACATTGTACTTATTTTTGATGTAAGTACATAGTAGTTAAGGCCACTTAATATAAAGTGGGACCAATACATTTGTGAACCACACTTTGAAAAAATGTCCTAAACTGTAAAATTAAGATGAATATAATAATGTTTAATTAATAAGTGTCATTCTGTGTTCAGATGTTTTTCAAAGGCAGCGTCATCTGTCTGTCAGTGCAACGATTCAGAAAACAGGTGAGTGAATCAAACTGAGAGAAAGATTTGAACTGAGTCTGACTGAATCACATTTAAGAGCTGAAACAGAATCTTCATGATTAAATGAATCTGATTCTCTCAGGGATCCTGAATCTGGTGTCCCAATAAAGATCAGATCTGATTCACTGAATCAAACTGAATCTGACGGGACTCTGATGAATGCCAGATCTAATTCTCCTGACTCACTGAATCAATCTGAATCTGATGGGACTCTGAGGAATATCAGATCTAATTCTCCTGATTCACTGGATCAATCTGAATCTGACGGGACTCGGCGGAATATCAGATCTGATTCCTGTTTTTTTTTTTTTTTTTTTTTTTCATTCACTGAACAATTGAATCTGACGGGACTCTGATGAATGCCAGATCTAATTATCCTGATTCACTGAATCAAACTGAATCTGACGGGACTCTGATGAATGCCAGATCTAATTCTCCTGATTCACTGAATCAAACTGAATCTGACGGGACTCTGATGAATATCAGATCTGATTCTCCTGATTCACTGAATCAATCTGAATCTGACGGGACTCTGATGAATGCCAGATCTAATTATCCTGATTCACTGAATCAAACTGAATCTGACGGGACTCTGATGAATGCCAGATCTAATTATCCTGATTCACTGAATCAAACTGAATCTGACGGGACTCTGATGAATGCCAGATCTAATTCTCCTGATTCACTGAATCAAACTGAATCTGACGGGACTCTGATGAATATCAGATCTGATTCTCCTGATTCACTGAATCAATCTGAATCTGACGGGACTCTGATGAATGCCAGATCTAATTCTCCTGATTCACTGAATCAATCTGAATCTGACGGGACTCTGAGGAATATCAGATCTGATTCTCCTGATTCACTGAATCAATCTGAATCTGACGGGACTCTGATGAATGCCAGATCTAATTATCCTGATTCACTGAATCAAACTGAATCTGACGGGACTCTGATGAATATCAGATCTGATTCTCCTGATTCACTGAATCAATCTGAATCTGACGGGACTCTGATGAATATCAGATCTGATTCTCCTGATTCCCTGAATCAAACTGAATCTGATCAGTTCAGCGGCTCCGTGTCCAGAGGATGAATCAACATGATTCTCAGGTCATTTTGTTATTGACTCAAACTCAGGGCTGAAGCGTCTCTGGTGTCTGCATCTGTTCCAGTATAAATCACAAACTCAAGGATATCAGGCATTGTCAATCCTGAACTCACTTTTCTGCATTCAATGGTAACAAACTGACACCGTTTTTCTTCCACTGGTGTTTGAATCTCAGTACGCTATTTTTTTAAACACTTTTTTATATGAACTTAATATGACATAAATGTTTCTTATTTTCAAATAAGATACACAATATTTTCTTATTTTATGAAGAGCTCTGCATGTTTGCTTGTTTTTCTAGCTGTCAGTGATGATTCTGCAGGAAAACTGTGCTGTTATCGAATCAACATTGAACTAAACCGAGCTGATAAGACTGACATTATTCTCTTTTAGAGCTGCTTTACTGAATCTATATTTGTCTCATAACTGAAGCAACATTATCACTGTTATTTTGCTGTTTATTACAGTGAAGCTGCTTTGAATCGGTCTGTACCGTGTAAAGCGCTGTAGAAATAAAGCTGACTGATGATTCCAGATGAGAACGAATGGTTCGTTCAGTGTTTTGTCGTGATGTATTCAGTGAGAGCCTCTGTACAGATGGAGGTGTTTGTGTAAGTGGTGACCCACTGCTGTTTCTCATGTTAATAAAGCAGCCAGATCGTCTGTTCTTAAACTGTGCTGTCTATGTAGGGAGCGAAGCAGCTCACTAGGATCTGAAGCAGAACTAGAGAGGTTCATGACTAGTTAAATCTGTGATCAATTCAGTTGATAACAAATGACGTTTCATATTTCAGAGTACTTTAATGGCATGATGGTTTTACTGCCAGTCTTGATGTTGTTGTCCAGCAGATGGCGCCAAATCTCCATTCAAATGAAGTGAAAGCGCTGCAGTCTGAGTGTTGGTATGCGAGTAGCAGGTGTGGTGCAGGGGTTATTATCGCTCCTTCTCTTACCTTGAACCAAGGATTAGTGACGTCATCCTTCGGTCTCACAGATCCACAGTAGTTCATTATGGCGGTGGAGGGCACTGGATCGCCCCCCCCCCCCCCCCCCCCCAATAAAACCTACGAAGGCAGACAGTTTTTTTCGTGTACTTTTACGTGAGAGAAGGGGTGCGTCGCCACCACAGACACGTGACACCAACGCCGTAGAGAAGTACGTCACCACCACAATAAATTCATATCTTACCCATACCCTCATGTTTTTTCCTAGCTTTTCTTATCGTTCCTTTGTTATCTTTCTTATCAATCATTAACGTTTTTTCTTTTACTTTCCTGTGTTCTGATAACATTGAATATATCCTTGATATAAATTGTGTATTGCATACAAAGCTGTATGTCATTAATGTCATCTCTGTACTGTTTACAAACATAATAATTAAAAAAAATAAAATCTTCTGCAGCTTAAGGAATAGGTGCAAAGTATACACCATCAAAGTTGCAATTTCAGGAATTTGCCACAATTTATTAACCCTTAACTGTCACTCAACATTTTTGAAATCTGGACGGAAAGTGCACGAACAAACTTACATTTCTTATATTCATGAAATGAAAACATTTTGTAAAACAGTATTGATGTACCAATTTTCAAAAAATGTTGGTAATGCAATGTCTGATTTGAAAATGGTTTTCAAAGGTTGATGTTGAGATTGTAAGTTTTCAATTGTATATAATTTTGATGTTTCTAAATTTGTGAGAGTAAGGCAAGGGCAAGGCAAGTTTATTTGTATAGCACATTCATACACAATGGTAATTCAAAGTGCTTTACATTAAAAAAAACATAATAATAATAATAAAAAAACAAGGAATTTAAACCTTTGAAAATGATAAAAAAAAAAAATAAATTTGATTTAAGAGGTTTAAAATGAATTTAAGAAGGCGATTATACATATAATATAGTGCAATCAGTTTGGACATTGCACAGTGCTCATTCAATAATTGCACTGCTAAACAGATGAGTTTTGAGTCTGGACTTAAATGTGACTAATGTTTTAGCACATCTGATCTCTTCTGGAAGCTGATTCCAAACTGCGGGTGGCATAATAACTAAAAACGGACTCCCCTTGTTTTGTGTGAACCCATGGTATTTCTAACTGACTCGATCCTAATGATCTGAGTGGTCTGTTAGGTTTAAATTCAGTGAACATATCTGCTATGTATATAGGTCCTAGGCCATTGAGTGATTTATAAACGAGTAAAAAGTACTTTAAAATCAATCCTAAATATAACTGGAAGCCAGTGTAAGGACCTGAGGATGTGGTGTGATATGCTCAGATTTTCTGGTTCTTGTCAGAATTCTGGCAGCAGTGTTCTGGATGAGCTTCAGCTGTCTAATGGTCTTCTTGGGAAGGCCGGTGAGGAGACCATTAAAATAGTCCACCCTGCTGGTGATAAAGGAATGAAAAAGGTTCTCCAAGTCTTGACTGGAAACAAAAAATCTAATTCTTGCAATGTTTTTTGAGATGATAGTATGCTGATTTAGTTACAGCTTTGACTTGACTACTGAAACTAAGGTCTGTCTCCCGAATCACACCAAGAGTCCTGACTTGATTTTTAGTTGTTAGAACCCTAGAGTCAAGGTATGCAATCACCTTGAGACCTTCATCTTTGTTTCCAAATGCAATGACTTCGGTTTTTTTTTGTTTAACTGAAGAAAGTTCTCGCACTTCCAACTGTTAATTTCATCAATGCATGGCAGAGGGAGTCAATGGGGCTGTAATAATTCGGTGATAAGGCTAGGTAAATCTGGGAATCATCAGCATAGCTGTGATAGGCAAATTGGTTCTTTCTCATTATTTGACTCAATGGGAGCATATACAGGCTGAACAAGAGCAGTGCAAGAATTGAGCCTTGAGGGACTCCGCATGCCAGGGACGTCCACTTAGACTTATGATCTCCTATACTCACATAATAACCCCTCCCTTCTAAGTATGAACTGACAGTTGAATTGCCATGCAGGAAAGCACGACAAGTTTTACAGTCTATCTAGTCGTATGTTAGATCGAACAGTCTCAAACCCAGCCAACGAAATCTAAGTAGTACCCAGCACTGATATTTTTGCCAGTGGATTCAGAAATTTAAGCGACATATCAGTTTATTATCTAATGAAGCGCTGCTGTCTGTGCTGTGATGCGATGGCTCTGTTGATAGAGAAAAAGGACGAAGGAGACTTTTTGTGACAAAGGTCAGAAATCATGTTCTGTAAGAATATACCTTTCGAGTCTCGTAGCGAGCTAAGAAGACAAAGTTATCGGGAACGCCAGCCCTGAGTTTTACTTGATGGTGGTAAGAATTTTAATAACACAGCTGACCATACAGGGGTGAATACACCTAGTGCACAATATAAGACGCTCGCGGCAATGATTTCAAGAGGAGTGACGACTCTATAAAGTATTTAAACCTATTATTTCAGAAATAGCAATGACAACGTATCTGCCAGGAAACTAGTATTAAGCACAATTGCCAACAGCCAAATAGGGTGCATTTTCAAATGTTAACTAGGGCTGCCCAGTAACGATTATTATGCTGGATAATCTACTGAAGATTCTTAATTGTCGGAGTTCTATATATGTCATTTGGATGTGGTTCGCAAGCGCGAGAAGATAGCATCTCTATAACCTCAACGTGCAGGAAAACACTAGCCTTAGCTAGGCCGTGAGCCTTTAAAGGCTAACATATGTCACCAGATTCCGAAGCCCCGCTGGCACCGTAGTCAATAAATTGGTTCAAACACTAAATCGTATCAACAGCCCGCAGTCATCATGTTGTTTTATTGAACAGCCACTGTATATAAAACAACAACAATAAATACTATGTAGTTTAGTGCATTTACATTTAGCACAAATGACCAGACGACGGCCTTACGCGGTCCGCTGGCGCGCAGATGTGGCTTCGCTGTTGTTACACACGGGGTACCATCCAGAGCAAACACAGAGCTATCGTGCAATGCCCTGGTAGTTTGCGATTAATATGTAGTTTGAGATGTTTGGCCACATATTTATGACAGAAATACATAAAACGTATGTATTATACCATTTATAGCGTTTGTTTCTACACACACACCAAATGCCTGCCAGAGGGCGCTCAACGGGGCTCGTGACTGGTTGATTGAGAACTAGACACATAGAGCAAACCATTGTTTATCTAATGTTTATTTGCACTGAAATCGGTAATGTTTGAGCCACATAATTTATGAGCTGAGACAATCGGGCGCGACAACGACAACCGCGCACTGCTCCAGCCTGCAATGGTCCTTACTTGATCTTAGTCCTGCCAATTCACATATCATAAAGTCTTTGCCAAAAACATAACAAAAACAATACGGCAACTGAACTTTTCCTCCATTATTGTCCAGAAAAAAACTGAAAGTTCAAACCTGACATTAGAATTACACGAGAATTACACAAACAATTAAAGTAAAGCAGTAAGGATTTTATTTTTCAAAATTAGATGAACAATGAAAACAAACAACAACATCAAGAACAACAACAAAACTTCTTAATGGACCTAAAATAAGTTTTATTTTCTTTATGCAAAATATATTTTCTCATTTCTTTATTTTATTTATTTAAAAATGTTTTATTTGATCTGGACACATTCTCCTGAGAAACACACACAAATGAAGATCCAAACTCACACAGACACTAATGCAGACAAAACCACATCCAGTGAGGAGAGACCTCAACCAAGAGAACAATATCTAGATAAGAAGTATATAATAATACAAATAATATAAATAAATAAGTATAGATATATATATTGCTTGAGTATCGCGTTTGGTCCGTTCTGACGAGATCTTGTCAGTGTCTGCGCTTGCTTGGCCATTTGTTGTGGGGAAAAAAATAAGGAAAGTGTGTCCAGCTGAATTAATGTAGTATTTTGTCAGAAGAGTATAAAAAAAAAAATCTTAGTTGACCGAAGAGTGTAAAGACCATCAAATCTACCGTGTGACTCCACCGGGCAGGACACCGGTTTCTGAGAGAGAGATAGAGAGATAGAGATAGAGAGAGAGAGAGATAGAGATAGAGATAGAGATAGAGATAGAGAGGCGCCTCGGCCGTGACGAACAGCTGAAACATAAAAAAAAACATATTTTGGCCAAAGTGTTTACTTTTATTTTGCACACCAAAATAACAACAGAAAATTTGTGATTTTGTGAAAATAAAGAAGGATTGCAGTTTTAAATTAAAGTTACTTATTAAGTCAGATATTTTTGCAATTTATTCCTATAACAGGTGCCTTCAATAAAATAGAAGTCAGGGAAAAGTTCATTTTATTTCAGTTAATTACTCAAAATGTGAAACGTTTATATAAATCAGTGCACACAGATGAAGTTTAAGTCTTTGGTTCTTTTATTTGTAATGATTTGGCTCACATTTAACAAAAACCCACAATTCACTATCTCAACAATTAGAATACTTCATAAGACCAATAAAAAAAAAACAAGTTTGTTGGCCTGCTGGAAAGTATGTTCATTTACTGTACAATACTTGGTAGGGGCTCCTTTTGCAAGAATTACTGCATCAGTACGGCGTGGCATGGAGACAATCAGCCAGTGGCACTGCTGAGGTGGTATGGAAGCCCAGGTTTCTTTGACAGTGGCCGTCAGCTCATCTGCATTTTTTGGTCTCGGGTTTCTCTAGATTACTTTGGGGTTCAGGTCTGGTCTGTGAGTTTGCTGGCCAGTCAAGCACAGTAACACCATGGTCATTTAACCAACTTTGGTGCTTTTGGCAGTGTGGGCCGGTGCCAAATCCTGCTGGAAAATTAAATAAGCATCTTCAAAAAGCTGGTCAGCAGAACGAAGGAAGCAGGAAGTGCTCCAAAATTTCTTGGTAAATGTGTGCAGTGACGTTGGTTTTCAAAAATAACAATGGACCAACACCAGCAGATGACAACGCACCCCAAATCATCACAGACTGTGGAAAATAAACACTGGACTTCAAGCAACTTGGGCTATGAGTTTCTCCACTCTTCCTCCAGACTCTAGGACCTTGGTTTCCATATGAAATACAAAACTTGCTCTCATCTTAAAAGAGGACTTTGGACCACTGGGCACAGTCCAGTTCTTCTTCTCCTTAGCAAGACGCCTCTGACGTTGTGAGTGGTGTTCAGGAGGGGGACGGGGCTTAACAAAGAGAATACGACAACTGAGCCCAAATTCATTAGACAAGTCTGTGGTGGGGCTCTTGATGCCTGACCCCAGCCTCCGTATCCATTACTTGAAGTAGTTTCACTCAAAATTCTTTGGAAGCGATTTTGCGGACAATCTCATAAAATCTGCGGAGTTGCTCTCAGAGATCACCAGTGTGGTTGTTGCATCTTTTCTCCACACTTTTTTCCTTCACCACTTTCTAGTGAAACACTGGCTTGGATACAGCACTCTGTGAACAGTCAGCTTCTTTGACAATGAATGTTTGTGGCTTACCCTCCATGTTGTGAGGGTTTGGCATTTGGCAATGATTGTCTTCTGGACAACTAACTGTCAGATCAGCAGTCTTCCCCATGATTATGATTGTGTAGCCTAGTGAACCAAAATGAGAGACCATCTTGAAGGCTCAGGAAACCTTTGCAGGGTTCCGTGAATTGATAGCTGAGTGGAATGTCACCAATTCTAATTGTTGAAATAGTGCAGTTGGAGCGGGGTGGGTTTTTGTTAAATGTGAGCCAAAATCATCACAATTAAAAGAACCAAAGACTTAAACTACTTCAGTCTGTGTGCATTGAATTTATTTAATACATGAGTTTCACAATTTGAGTTGAATTGAGTTCCACTAACTCATATTGATATGACTGAGAAAACCAACACTTTCATTATAATGTACAATATAAACACAGACAAATGCAGAGTAGTGTTTTAAGTGACAAAAGGTCCAGTGTTTGCCTGTTTTGCATCATCTCGTCTGTCTGGATCTGGTTCAGATGCAGCTACAGCTCTTCCAGCACAGATTTGGATCAGTTCAGGGTGTAACCCGCTGTTTGTCATGTGCTCATCACACAAGAATTACACTAGAACTTCTTTCCAATGTTTTTCACATTCTTCACCGGCAGCAGCAATGCGGTTGAGCGTGACTGTCGATGATGTCACAGCAGTGGGCGTGTCTTGTCTCCTCAAACTGGACTCGTCGCCTGCGGCTCGCTCCCTCCATCAGTGACTTCCCCATTCAACAGCGGCGTCACTACAGTCGTTTCTTCACTCGCTCCTTCAGCTGTGGAATCTGGAAGAAAACACAGAGACCATCATAGAAACTGAAACGGCTGATAGAAGCAAGTTAATCTTTTTGTTGACTTCAGAAGATACAAAACGATTATCAGTGAATAAAGACTTAGATTTTTGCTCTGTTCCTCACAAACAGCATCTTCAGGACTATTTTTGTGGTGTTTTGATCATTTTAAGCTATTGACAGATGTGGTCACTGAATATGAACGGGTTTGTTATAACAACCAGCTGACATTTTGCCTTACTTAAAATGTACAGAACAGACACTCAAGAAATAATTGCAATTATTTTCCATTAAATGTGCAATAAGAAGAAACTCTGTAAAATCACAGTGTAAAGTTTTATCTCAACAATTAAACAGAGAAAATAATGCAAAAACTCCACTGACATGATCACTGGATATCCAAAATGCCTAAATATACTTAATCTATATACAAACCCAATTCCAAAAAAGTTGGGACACTGTACAAAATTGTGAGTAAAAAAGGAATGGAATAATTTACAAATCTCATAAACTTATATTTTATTCACAATAGAATATAGATAACATATCAAATGCTGAAAGTGAGACATTTTGAAATGTCATGCCAAATATTGGCTCATTTTGGATTTCATGAGAGCTACACATTCCAAAAAAGTTGGGACAGGTAGCAATAAGAGGCCGGAAAAGTTAAACGTACATATAAGGAACAGCTGGAGGACCAATTTGCAACTTATTAGGTCAATTGGCAACATGATTGGGTATAAAAAGAGCCTCTCAGAGTGGCAGTGTCTCTCAGAAGTCAAGATGGGCAGAGGAACACCAATTCCCCCAATGCTGCGGCGAAAAAAAAAGTGGAGCAATATCAGAAAGGAGTTTATCAGAGAAAAATTGCAAAGAGTTTGAAGTTATCATCATCTACAGTGCATAATATCATCCAAAGATTCAGAGAATCTGGAACAATCTCTGTGCGTAAGGGTCAAGGCCGGAAAACCATACTGGATGCCCGTGATCTTCGGGCCCTTAGACGGCATTGCATCACATACAGGAATGCTACTGTATCACAACATGGGCTCAGGAATACTTTCAGAAAACATTGTTGGTGAACACAATCCACCGTGCCATTCATCGTTGCCGGCTAAATCTCTATAGGTCGAAAAAGAAGCCATATTTAAACATGATCCAGAAGCGCAGGCGTGTTCTCTGGGCCAAGGCTCATTTAAAATGGACTGTGGCAAGTGGAAAACGTTCTGTGGTCAGACGAATCAAAATTTGAAGTTCTTTTTGGAAAACTGGGACGCCATGTCATCCAGACTAAAGAGGACAAGGACAACCCAAGTTGTTATCAGCGCTCAGCTCAGAAGCCTGCATCTCTGATGATATGGGGTTGCATGAGTGCATGTGGCATTGGCAGCTTACACATCTGGAAAGGCACAATCAATGCTGAAAGGTATATCCAAGTACAAGAACAACATATGCTCCCATCCAGACATCGTCTCTTTCAGGGAAGACCTTGCATTTTCCAACATGACAATGCCAGACCACATACTGCATCAATTACAACATCATGGCTGCGTAGAAGAAGGATCCGGGTACTGAAATGGCCAGCCTGCAGTCCAGATCTTTCACCCATAGAAAACATTTGGCGCATCATAAAGAGGAAGATGCGACAAAGAAGACCTAAGACAGTTGAGCAACTAGAAGCCTGTATTAGACAAGAATGGGACAACATTCCTATTCCTAAACTTGAGCAACTTGTCTCCTCAGTCCCCAGACGTTTGCAGACTGTTATAAAAAGAAGAGGGGATGCCACACAGTGGTAAACATGGCCTTGTCCCAACTTTTTTGAGATGTGTTGATGCCATGAAATTTAAAATCAACTTATTTTCCCCTTAAAATGATACATTTTCTCAGTTTAAACATTTGATATGTCATCTATGTTGTATTCTGAATAAAATATTGAAATTTGAAACTTCCACATCATTGCATTCTGTTTTTATTCACAATTTGTTCAGTGTCCCAACTTTTTTGGAATCGGGTTTGTATATTTTTTTCCTTTCAACATTTTGCAAATTCTTTAACTCTTAACAACGGTCTTAAGATGCTCATGTATTCTGAAATGCACAAACACAGACAAGTGGAGAACCCTGTTGAGGACGGTTGTATAATTAAGTAACTAAACAAACACACATTAATAAATGCAGTTCTGCTCACCGGTGACTGTCACATTGAATCTCCTGAATGTGGTCTGCTCGCTGTTGATGATTTGCAGTTTAAAATGTCCAGAGTCTGTGGTTCTGATGTTTCTGAGGGTCAGCGATCCAGTCGTCATGTTCAGATCCAGTCGGTCTCTAAAGCGCTTTCCGATACTCGTCTTCCCTGAATCACTTTTCACAACGAGACAGTTTTGAGCTCCTAGCGTCCACAGAATGAGATCATCCGTCTGAATCTCAGCAGCAGTCTGGAGAAGGACAGAAGCTCCCTCCTTCACTGATATCGACTTCACTTCATGTCACAGCAGCACACAGAAACAGAGAAGGACAGAAAAACAAGCGGCTGAATGAATCAATATCACATACATTTACATGAGATTGTTTAAAACGTAATGGCTAATGCTATAATCTATACAGGGAATCCTCTCGGTCCAGATTTACTGTTTAGATACAATAATCAACAGTCAAATACAATCATTTTAAAATAGTTTTTATTTATTTTCTCTTAATGAAACTACTTTTGTTACTACAGTCGGTTAAATGTAAACATTTAAACAGCTGCGTCGTAAAATGTAGTTTTTAATTGCTAATGTATTCGAACGTTGTCAAAACGATCCGCGTTCACGTGAGAACAATTAGAAACATGTATTATTCTGCCAGGCCAGTAGATGGCGATACCACTTTGTAAAGGAACACTATGTGCCTATAGATGAACAGGTAATATGCATGCGCATGATGTCACCATTCTCACAAATTAGCATTTTTGTTTTTCAAAGAACTTGCACTTTGAAACCCGTTTTCAAAAGCAAAACACTGTTATTGTGTAAATGGACAGCCAAAATGCATAAACGTTCTCATTTTTAGTTGAAAATAATGTCGTGTAAATAGATTAATGTAGACGTAGCCTTAAGAAATTAAGATGCATTAAAATTGGGTAATCGATATTGTCAAACCAGTCTTATCTATGATTCCTGATCATGTCTTTTCTCGTTTTGAGACTTGTTTCTCCTCAAAATATGCCTGTTTATTCATCTTTAATCTCCTAATTTTATAGGCTTTGTTCTCATGACATTATGAATTCATAACATGGCCCTATACTCGCAAGCAGTCTAAAAGCAATGTAATCTTTGAGTTAGTGTGAACATGTTTCAGATCATTTGGTGCACGCTCTTTACCACACTAGAAGAGTTGATATTGAGAAGTTTATTCATCAGACATAAAACAGCATCAAAACTGTGTAACGTTGATGTAATGTCGACCAATGAAGAGGTAATACTGACTGTCAAGCTTTGGGGTGTTGATCCGACTTGATCTACGTTTTGATTATCATTCTGAATCCAATTTAGTCTTTTTTTCAGCTTTTCGTTCAAAATATTGTTTATTCCTTTATTTATTATTTATGAAACTTACATTCAAGTGTTTGCAAAAAAGAATGCATGACGCTAGAATAAAATGTTTTTGTTTACAAGCAGATACCCTGCTCTTTTGATGTTTTGTATGTTCAGATAACAAAATATATACAAATTAATACCTAAATAGGGACATAATAGTATGATTAAAGTATGACGTAAAGTTCACTTAAAGAAAACTTACGAGTATACTTGCAGTATAAAACTACTAAACTAGTAGTTTACTAAGACTATACTTCAGAGTGTACTAAAAATGCTACTACAAGTATTTAATTAGTAAACTATCAGTATACCTAGAAGTTCACTTTTAGTATAGTTGCAGTACAAGCTAAAACTATTGATGTAAACTAGTTGTGTACTCAAAGTTTACTACTGTTATACTTAAAAGTATACTTTTATCTACTAGAAAGTGGGCCAATTTAGTCCCAAGTACTGAAATAGTACACTTACAAGAATACTACTAGTACACTGATATTTGTATACTTGCTACATAAAGTATACTTGAACTTTACTTAAGTATACTTAATAAAATTAACTTGGAAGTATACTTATTTTTGGTAAGGGATACTTACCACTGACAGTAAGAATGAATCTCTTGTGTTTGGTTTGTATGCTGCTGCTGATGTTTAGCTTATAGAGTCCAGAGTGAATGGTTCTGACGTTACTGATAGTGAGATCTCCAGTTCTGTCATCCAGCATCAGTTTGCTCCTGAATCTCCCATCAGCACCCGCTAATGTGCTTCTGGTCCCTCCATTGATTTGAGCAATGCGATTGTCTTCAGCTTCATAGCACCACTCTATCATATCATTAGCATTTATTTCAGTAAGACCAGTGTGTAGAGTTGGAGAATCTCCCTCCGTCACGGTCTCTTCCTTCTCTTCGCCTGCCACAGCTTCACACAGAAATAGAGAACAGAAATGTGTTCATGAGCGTCAAAGCCCCTTTCCCCTTTCATGCAAGTGCAGCTTTTATCTCTTTGAATGAGCAAACATCAAATTCTCCAAAACTGCTCGCCAAGCTTATGATTAAACTTCATATTTGAAAGCACCAATGAAATCTGACGACAACTGTCTCATAAACTCTGCTTCTAAACACTCAAATCATTTAAAAAACTGCATTTGATGACTTTACCAATCAGCGATTGGCTCGTGTATTTGAAATGCAGCAGTTGAAGGCAAGTAGCTTTGTTAAACTACAGTTTCAGAGTACTGGACTCTAAAATAAATGGACAAACAAGTGACTCAAAATAATGAAATGCAGTTCTACCAAGTTTGGAGGAGATGGAAATCCTGTCTAAAGTATATAATACTTACCCATTTGCTTTTTTAATTTAGCGATCCTGTGGCGATAGTAAATGAGAGCCAAAGCTGCAGCCACAAGCAGCAAAACTGGAACTAAAACACCAAAAACAACTCCTGCTACAGCACCTGAAGAAAGACCTGGATCTGGGACAGCTACAGAGAGAGACAGTCAAGGTGTCAGTCACATAACTTCAAATACTGCATGCCAAGACGTGCTCTTTCAGTTCCTCACCATTGACAGAAAGAAGGAATCGCTGCGCGCTCTCACGGCCTCTGATCTGCAGCTCATAAAGTCCAGCGTGTTCACTTCTGCTCTTCTTGATAGTCAGAGATCCGTTCTGATTCAGCTGCAGTCCACCTCTGAATCTCTCATCAGCATCGTTTAATGAGACCTCACTAGATTCAGTATCGATTCTAGCGAGGAGGATTCCTTGATCTCCAAACCTCCAGAGCATCAGAGCATCTTTGTGCATTTCAGCATCAATGCATAGAGTGACAGGATCTCCCTCCGTCACTGAAACTGACACGGACTGCACTCCGTCCGCCTCATCAGCCACGCCTGCGAAACAAGCACAACGCTGACTACATGTGTGGTGCAAATTCTGGAAACCCTCTCTCAATAAATGCAGATGTGTGGTCTGAAATCATGAAACTACTAACCCAGGATAAACATTAATGCTGTGAATAATCCATGGTTTATAATGACTAAATTATTAACAGACTGATCTAAACCCGGATCATTAGCTGCTTTTCCATCGCCGGGCTGAACAAATACACGTGCAAATGCGAGAAAAGTCATAATTGTCAGGAAAAAAAACACGCAATTGCACGAAAAAAGTCAAGAGTTATGAAATATAAACTCTCCATTGCAAGAAAAAAACTCTGAATTGTGAGACGCAAACTTCCCTGGCAAGAAAAGAAAAGTCTGAATTGTGAGATATAAACACAATTGCAGGAAAAAAATATGAGAAAAAAAGTCAGAATATTTAAGATAAAACATGTAATTGTGAAGAAAAAAGTCAGAATTGCGCGCTTATATCCACCAGGTCTGAGGAAAAAGGTAAAAGAGTTATGAGATATAAATTCTCATTGCAAGAACAAACAACTCTGAATTGTGAGAAGAGGAAAAAAATAGAGAGACATAAACTTGCAATAGTGAGAAAAAAGTCAGAATTGTGAAATATAAACTCTCCATTGCAGGAACAAAGTCAGAATTGTGAAATATAAACTCCATTGCAAGAAAGAAACTCAGAGTTGTGAGATATAATCTCAGAATTGCATGAAAAAAGTCAGAATTGCAAACAAATAAAGTGGCAACTGGCTCTGGGAACGGTTTGGCCCAGCGGTGGAAGAGCAGCTGATGTCACACAGAAAGACTTTAGATACTCACTAATGACAGCAACACTAAATGTCTTTGTCGTGGTCGTTTCTCTAGAGATGGAGAGTTTATATTGTCCCGAGTGTCTGATTCTGGTGTTTGTGATGGAGAGAGATCCAGTCTTCTGATCCACCTGCAATCTGCCACTGAACCTAACATCATCAGTGACTAAAAATGAGGTCAAGTCAAGCTTTCTCTTTATTTGAGATATGAGAGAGTCTTTAGGTCCGAACATCCACAGTATGGTGTCGTCGTTGAGTAGTTCAGAAAGGTTAGTGTGTAGAGTGACAGAATCTGCCTCCATCACTGTCACGGACTCAGATCCCTCCGTCTCGGCACCAGACACACCTGCGAACAGACAAACAGATGTGGAATCACTCTTCAGATTGTGAAGGGAACATCCAGACCAGACACAACGAAGCTAGCAATGAAACAAGATAAATGTACTTGACAAGCAACACTGCGTAAGCGATTAACGTTTGAAGTTCACCCAGAAATGAAGATTCTGTCATCATTTACTCACCCTCAAGTTGTTCTAAACCTGTATGTTGAACACAAAAAGAGATATTTTGAAGAATTTTGGCAACCAAAAAGCCATTGACATTTTTTGTTTCATACTGGAAGTCAACGGTGCCCAGCCACTGTTGAAAATATCTTATTTTTTTCCAACACAGAAATAAAAAGAAAACTCGTATAGGTTTAGAACAACTTCAGGACATCATTTGTATTTTTGGGTCAACTTTCCTTTAAAGTTTTGTTTTCATAGACTGAAAAATAAATATTGTTTTAATAGAGTTTTCAGACTTGTCTATCACTTATATTTTACACAAGTGAAACAATAAACTAAACAAAAAGCATTATCTAAACCAATGGCCAGTTGCATAAACTGCTCAGATTGTCTTAAAAGTCAGACATCAATTATTTTCTTTCTTCAAGACCAGTCAGAACTATTTAATAGCATCTACATAAAGTGGTAGATTGGTTCAATTTGATTTGGAAAATGTAGATGTATTACGCCTTGGCTAACTGCACATATTACTCCATTAAGTGAAAGTTGTAAAGACAGATTTTGACTTAAGTACTTTTAAAAGCAAGTACTTCTGTACTTTCACTTAAGCACCAAAAGTACATTTCCTTGTTTATGTCAACGCACTGTTTTATGATTGTTGTAATACTTGCACGACCTTGTGCCTTACATTACGCATTACGCCTGCTGAATACACTGCCTAGCTTGCAGTATCTTTGGAATAAAGAGCTTTTAGAATGTTAGAAACCTATAGAAATATAGAGTTGAGGTGTTTTGTTAGGAGACACACAACAGTTCTTCAGTGGCTTTATAGGTATATTGTGTCTAATATATAGCCTACACCACGATAGTAACTTCTTATTATTGAATTGTTGCAAATATAAATATCACATTTGCAACTGCTCAGTGTTCAGATAATGCTGGGAAATCCCTTCACATAGCCCCACAAGAGCCATTACTGACACACTGTCTGAAAAAACCACCTACTGACTTTCACAGCTGCTACATAGTAATGCCTTTCCACTTCGAGGACCTTGATACAAATGTTATCTGAGTGCAGAACTCAAATAAATGCACTTCGTTACTGTCCACCTCTGCAAGTGTGTCAAACTAGTTCTTAAAACACAAACAACGTGTCTTAAAAAGACTTATGCAACTGGCGCTTGGTGTTTCTTCTCAGGCTCATAGGCTCGCTTCAGGACAACATCTTTAAGAGGCTCTTGTCTTCAGTCCCTCTACTTGGAGACTTTTCTGTCATTAATAAAATCATCACAAAAACAACTTCTCTAGGAACATAAGAACCGAAACCGAAAGGAGCTCGCGGTTCAGAACTGACCGTATATTAATAATAAGAACACAAAGTGCGACATGCTGCGCGCGCTGCTGTGGATGCGTGAAGAAGAGTCTGAACCGAATACAGATGTGTCCGCTTCTGTTCCGCTGGATCTCTGCTGCAGAGCCGCAACACTGGATCCGCGGAGGAACGAGGAGCACTGCTTCTCTCAACGATGTCAATGACCTTTAGAGAACCAGTATATACACCCGAAGTTTAGAAGTATAGCTATATCTGTCCTGAGAGCAGAAGGCGCGGCGTGATCGGAAACCCGAAGCTCCGCAGACACATCCGGGCTTCGAGCACCTGCGCCTTTGCTTCCTCGACAGGTGCTTTTATTTATTATTATTATTAATATGTTATATATATTCCACTTTGCGCACAGCTTCCCAGTCAAACAAATATATGTACTGCATAAAAATCAAACGCGAATATCAGGCGTGGAGACGCTGTTCCGGCGAACTCAGTGTCCCTGTGTCCCTCACAGCGCCTGCGCGACTTCACAGTGTTGCCAAGTCCGCGGTTTTCCAGCGGGAGTTTGTAGCAGCAATTGGGTGTTTCTTTTTTAAATATCCTGGCAACCCTGAAACTTCAGTACTACAATCATAACTTCATGATTTCGCCCCGGCTAAGCAAGTCAGCTTATGGTGGTTTTGCTGTCTTTCTGCAAGCAACGTTAATTTCACCATGTTATTTAGATCATTTGTAATTAAATAGGTATTCATGTACATGACGTCCTGTTCAATCGCAACATAGAGTCAGATTTCCCTGCTAATTCTAACTTTTGCCTGTTATGAAGTGTAACACAATGCATGAACAATAGACAGTTATTCTGCGTCGGGGCATCTTTGTTCAGACACACACTTTCATTTGGATTGTTATTAGTGTGTGTGTGTGTTCTGTTAAACAACTGAGCCTTGTCGAAATAATAACAAATAAACTATATTGCACAATGACTAGTCTCTCTTTTATTATTTTAGGTGACTCAGAGTGATGCTCCTGATGTGTTTTTAAAATCTCATAATTACCCCAAACCACTTTCATCTGCAGAACACTTTACACTGAAAACACAGGGAACAGATTTTTCCAGAGGCCTGAGAAAAGTGACCCCCCCCCCTTTTTTTAATGTCATAATTATGTCTAGCCACTTTTATCTGCAGAATAGTGTCTTAAACTAAAACACTACACACACAGGGGAAATATCTTAAAATTCACTAATTTTTAGGTTTTTTAACAAAACTACACAATTTTAAGACGTTCTGGTCTTTTTAATGTTAAACGTGAGTGCACAAGTTTAAACAGTGGGAAATCACAATCAAAAATAAATTAATCACTCTTTAAAAATACAATAGTACAATACAGTAAAACAGAAAAGCAATTTTTAAACCATACAAACTAAAATATACAATCTTAGAAACACAAAGTCAATACAAGTGCAATTTTGAAAAGCAAGCAAAAACTATTTACAAAATTTCCGTTATATACTGACTCAGATAATAGACAAGGGGCAATAATATTCTTTATTGACTGGTGATAGCACCCGTCACATCCATCACAGGCAATCTGAAAGATCATACAATATGTTAAATTACCATAACTGTCTCAAAATTAGATTAAATAATCTGTAACAACTGCCAATTTAGCAAGGACCAAACATAAGATAATACTAGGTTTAATTTAAAAAATAAAATAAAAAGTCCCCAAACCAAGCAGGTGTTACGTCTGAATCACTCGGGTCGTTGCGTAGTCCACAAAAATGACAGATCGTTTAAATCTTCTATAAAAGAGTATATAAGCAACATTTATTGTCACATTTATTAATTAAGTCACAGTAATATAAAAACCAAATCCTCTTAAACAAGCTTTTATTAAATGAATTTTAAAATAATAATAATTGTAATTTTTTTTTAATCCTTTAATTCATGTTGCCTACTTAAATGACAAATTAATATCTAGACAAAAAAAAAAATGCTGCATCCAGGTAAATCTGTTCCCCCTGTGTATTCAATGTAAAACACTGTTCTGCAGATGAAAGTGGTTAGACATAATTATGACACTGAAAAACATAACCAGTATCACTGTATTGTGTTATAAATCCTGTATATAACCTGTTTGCACATTCTTTTCTTGTACATTCCTGCTCATCTTAATATGTATTAAGTCTACAGTATACTGTCCTGCGCATTAAAAAAAATCCATACCTATATTTATATATAATTTTTTTGTGTTTGTAGTCTCCCCTCTTGTAATAATTGCACGTCCAACGGAGAGACCCCTGATTGCATTCACTGACTGGTCATATATTCTTCTATATAACCATGGATGCGATAAATACAAAATCTTGATCTAGAAGAACTCATCAGAATGTAATATATGGAGGGGAACACTTTTCTCCGGACTGGGACAAACCTTGTCCCCTGTGTTTCGTGTAAAGTGGTGGTCTGCAGTGAAAAGCAGAGTTTGGGGGTAATTAATGAGATTTTTTAAAAAATAAACACAGGAGCATCAATCGGGCACTAAAAGTAATAACAGAGAGACTATTCATTGCGCATCATGTTTATTTGTTATTATTTCGACAAGGCTTCAGTTGTTTAACAGAAACACACACACACACTAATAACAATCAAATGGAAATGTGTGTCTGAACAAAAGAATGCCCCTAACGAAGGAATAACTGTCTAATTGTAATGCATGGTGTTACACTTCATAAAACAGGCAAAAGTTATAATTAGCAGGAAATCTGACTCTATGTAGCGATTGAACAGGACGTCACGTACATTAATACCTATTTAATTACAAATGCTCCCCTAAGTAACATGTGAAACCCCCTACACACCGCCTGCTTGCCTTTCTTTTTTCTTTTCCCCCCCACCGAAAGCGGCAACCATCCATAAGCTGATTGCTTAGACGGGGGCGAAATTATGGAGTTATGATTTAGTGCGGAAGTTCGGTTGCCCCAGTCCGATATTTACAAAGAAACACCCAATTGCTGCTACAAACTCCCGCTGGAAAACCGCGGACTTGGCAACACTGTGAAGTCGCGCAGGCGCTGTGAGGGACACAGGGACACTGAGTTCGCCGGAACAGCGGGACGCTCGCGCTGTTGTGGAGAGAGAAAGAGACTCTGGGTGTGCATCAGAAAAACTGGTTGTACCACATTTATTGTAAGATTAATTGGCTAAAACCCCCAAATCTGTGTATCCGTAACGTTACAGAATAGACTGGGCTGATGTGTAAAACTATACTTAGGCTCGCAACATAACCATAAAACTTTATAAGATATTATACACTCAGGACAACATAGTCATAACACACCTTTTGTAACCATACAGCCTATGAGTGAATGATGAAAAATTAAAGAGAACTTAGTGAGCGTGGGCAGCTTTTGGTGCTTGCATTTGTGTTTCAGTAATGAGGGCTACGTTTAAGAATACGCTAGAAGCAAACATTTTAAAATGATGATAATGTCCTCTATTTAACATTAGCTTACAGTAGTGAAGCTTCTGACCTCAGGCTGGATGTTGTTGGCATTCGCTCAGACTGATCTGCCGGAATCCAAACGCAGGCGCTGTGAACCAGAGGCCAGAGGATTGCGCTTGGTCTTAAAAAGCCTTCCTCCCCGAAAACCTTATTTTTATTTGCGCGTGTAATTGTGCACGTACGGTACGGGTGCTGAGAGCAGTCAAAATGCATGTAAAGAAGCTGTCATACCGACGTTTCCTTTATAATTAGCTTATTTTAACTTTTATTTTTAGTTTGTAAATACATTATTTTTGTACATAAACGTTTGTATTGTAAATTAATTATTATAAATAATATATTAATGTTTATAAATGTTCATATTAATGTTTTATATTCATTGTTTTTCTTAATTTAATGTTTGTGTGTGTGTGTGTGTATACACACAAAATGCGTCCTAGCACTTCCAATGTGTCCAATATTCCAACACTCATAGAAAGTGTTCCTTTATAGGTTAGCTTATTGTTTCAATTGATATGTGTTCAGAGTGGGCCTGACTATCACGGTCTTCATTTTCAAGGCATGTTACTGTATAGTTTTGGAGAAATCTAAAAGCACAATCACCCCAAACAACAAAATGCATCCTAGCACTTGCACTGTGTCCCATTTTCCAACACTCATAAAAAATGTTCCTTTATAGGTTAGCTCATTAATTCAATTGATATGTGTTCAGAGTGAGCCTGACTATCACTGTAATTATTTTCAAGGTATTTTACTGTATAGTTTTTGAGAAAACTAAAAGCAAAATCACCCAAAACATCAAAATCCATTGTTGCACTTCGAACTGCGTCCTCTAGGGGTCGCTATAGGGAACGCCTCGTCGTGACCCGTGTTCGAAGCATACATGAAAAATGACACCAAATAGTTGGACGGCGACAGCATGACGCACTACCCCCCCCCCCTCCCCCCGGTGCGACTTAGTATAAATTAATATTAAGGACGGAGAACACATCATCCTCTTCTTTGTTTTCATTGACTGTTTTGTTTGAAGCGTACATTTTTTTGGTAAGAGCGATCTCTATTTATCTCATTATGGCGAGCACTAGCAAAGCATTTAAGGAGGTGTGCATCCGCGTTGACGCTGTTTAACATCTGATGACACACACGATCTATGCGTTGTTTGTTTGGGCAAAGAGCACGCACGCGATGTCTCCGAGGGGGCAATCGGCGTGCACTGCGAGCGTTTTTTCCAAAGGAAAAAGCTCCTCTCTCGTTTGTCTCTCTTTTCGAGGAAAGAGGGGCAGCCATATGCTCCCCACGGTTCAGGACCCGCCGCTGCTGAGGCACGGAAGAGAATGAGCTCGTGGGGATCGCAGGAGGATCTGGCCGATGAGTTTGAAGAGGGGTTTCCCTTTCGCGATCGTCGGCTGTGCACGAGAGTGAGCCGCTGGAGGATGATGTTATTTCATTAACATTGTCTGATTCAGGGGCCATTGCTCTGCTGGGATCAGCCCAGCAAAAGCAGGAAATAGCTGAGGAGGGCAAAGAAGCTGAGGCTGAGCCTTCCCAATCCTTTACTTGCCGTGAAGCGGGTGAAGAAAGTGTACCCTGCCCGCGGGTAGGGGTAGGAAGAATCTCGGGTCAAAGGAAGGTGAGTAAAAGACCTCAGGGATGTGATCCAGACTGGGCATCAGTGCTTTTGTCCGGATCAGAGTGATCTACTCATTTCCTTCGGGGGTCTTACATCTGCCCTAATCTTCACCTTCCTAATTCCCCTGTAAACACCATATCTCCACTGACCGAGTTAGGTGGAAGTCCTGCATTATAGTCTATTATACTGGACCTATTAGTTGGGTGGGTTCTATGGGCTATAGTGACCATATTAACCGATGGTCCGGTCTAGCGGATTCTCACAGACAGAGCTTCGATGCGGGAACCATGGTGGGTGAGTACTATCCATGTCTAATATATGTATATATGAACATACGGTATGTGTATCTATTGAGACTGGTGGTTGTGTGTATAACCTTTTGCTAGTTTCTTTGCAGTGTTTTCCGGGACCTGTTTGTTTCTGTCCTTTTTCTAGGGTAGGTCTTCGGTGAGCACCCCCTCTGCTGGATTAGAAACCGGGTGCTCGACTCGCAGTGCTTTTTTTCACTCGTCGATATATGTCCAGAGAGTAAGTAAAGCCGGTTTTCGGCTT
>JADLZN010006382.1:0-30906 GCA_018155175.1 Sinocyclocheilus anophthalmus
GCCTTAGAAAGGCAACGGCGTTCATGTAAACGACAAAAGTTGTGAAGCTGATGTGTGCGGTATGTTAATGCGGAGCTTTTAGTTAAGGAATATTCTGCTCTTGAAAGAGACAGACAATCATTCTCATGGTTAATCTCAACAGACACAATGTACATCTTCGGCTAAGCAGACTGAGTGAATCAGGTACAAAGGCATTAATTTCATGATTAATGTAAAGTCAGCTGGTCATTATCACAGAATAGTCCCTGATGTGAAATTTAGGGTCTCGTATCACCCTGTGAGGGTTTATTTTGTGAGAGCCCAATGATTGTTGTCTGAACAGTGTGCTACCCATGTACATTTACCACCTTATGGTCATGAACACCCGTTGTTTGTCCTAGTATTATTAAATTAGGATAGAACATGAATAAGGCAGCAGTTATAGCTCTAAAATCCGCTGTATTGTGGCTTTGTCGAACTGTGTCCAGTACTCTTCAAGGTGGGCAGAGAGTAATCTGTCACCTGCCAGCTTTGTGGGTGGGGGACAAAAGGTTTCTGAGTTGCGTCTAGTGTGCCCACCCCCATTTTTCCAAATTCATCTTGCTTAAAGAAGAAGCTTTCAGGGCGAGTCTAAAAGGGGGTGCACCCTGCACCGTGCACGATCAGTTAAAAAGGGCCAATAACAAGTCTTTCGCTGTACGCGCCATGTCTTCAGGGTAAGTAATCATTAGTAGAGTGAGAAAACACCCAAAAATCTTAGTCAAGTTCATTTGAACGTTGATGGGTTATTGTGCCAACTGAAGTCTTGAACCCGTTGAATCTGGGGCACAATATACGGAAAGAGCTTAATCTTATGATCCTGAGTTCCTGATTTCAACGTCTACGGAGATTTTATGATCATTGAAAGAAAAGATTTATGTGAGTAAACCTCACACGTAATGCTGTAAGAATTCAGAAAACTTTTATTATAACTTTTTTTGCAAATACACCATATATCACACTTTATTTTTTAAACTTTCTACTCAGTATAAAATAAGCGTTCGGACTAATACATTCCAATGGGATTTTTATGTAGAATTAGAATGTCAAAATATATTGACACTGGGGAAGCTGGATAATTGCCTTATAGGCGAAAATTTCAGCTTTTGCAATCACCTTTCCTATGCCGGGTCCCTTTCCCTTGGTGTGTTAACATTAGGTGATTTAAGTGCAAGACACTTACCAACCAAACTATTTGTAATAGGCAGTGTGTGTGTTTGCATTGCTAATATACTCCCTCACCCCCTACACCTCCCATCCTTAAACATATTTTGTCTACAGGAATTCAAATTCTGCTCTTTCTTAAAGAGGGCCTCCGCACCGCCTCCCGACGGGGTACCCACCAACATCATGGTTCTGGGTTTTGACGACGCGCTCTCCTGCCCCTCAGGAGAGGAGGTAGGAATAAGTTCGGTGTAGCTTGATAACCAAAAGCTGATCGAGAGTTACATTGTACGAAGGTCAGGAGCGACACGCTCTCTTGCTGGAGGGCTCTGACTCCGCAAGCCTTTCACGATACAAACACGTCAGCACAGTGACATGTACACTTCACTGCACTTTCCCCTTTGAACTTCTGTTTTGTCCACCGAGGTCCGTCCCCAGTAACGCGCGAATGGAAAAATTAACCCACCCACCTCGTATTAAAATAGGACTTCACTCACGGGGAAAAGGTAACCCCTGGCTTTTGCGCAATGTACATCAAACTACGCATCTCTCAGAAATCCTCAGACGTGGTCAGTCCTGAAGGGGGCCATTTTGGGTACATGCTAAATCAATTCCCATCCCTGTAAATTTCCAAATTTTCCCTCCTCGCCACTAACACAACTGACAGCGCATCTAGATACAGCAGTGAGCCTTTGAGTAGTGTTCACATCACTGAAATTTGTGACTGTAGTCACGTAAGAGGACATCTCAAGCTGTTCGGGGAGGTGTCCCTCAAAACCCTTGAAAAAGCATATTATATAACCTGCTCGACTTAATGTATTGTAGAGCCTTTTTGCGTCAAACGATTCCTCAAACACAGACTCTTTTTTTCTGAGTTTTCTCCTGTAGAGTTGAACACCAATAATGCACTACAAGTCCTGAAGAACCTACCTATCGTTACTTTCAGGCGGCTGGAGACCCCAGGGGCCTTCTGTTTCCATCTCCTTGAATGCCCGCTGCGTTTGGTGAGTATTTGACTTTGCAAACATCAATAAGCGCCGATAACCACAAAGGCATAGCACAGCGATGAACCAATTCCATTTTGCCTAAAGTGGCATATCTACCTTTGGGCAGAGAGATTGCGGGGCGCTGATCTTGAGGGTTGGTCATGGTCACAGCTCGGTTCACCACAGTACCCCTGTGAGGAAACCAAACACAGATAGATTTTAGGATGTTGATAAAATACTGGCTCTCGACAGACTGGTCAAAAATTTTGGAAGATTCATCATTTTTTAACTGAAACTAACACGATCTCTTGTGCTCAACCAAGTCCATGCATTTAATTTGTTAAAATACAGCAAAAACAGGAACATTGGTGAAATATTATTACAATTTAAAATGACTTTATATTTTAACCTATTCAGCTGAATTTTCAGCAGCAATTCCTCTAGTCAATACTTTCATTCAGCATGAACACATTTAAATTATCACAAGTGACAGTAGACATTTATAATGTTACAAAATGTTTCTATTTTTAATACATAGCAGGTTCTTTTGGAACTTTCTATTGAAGCGCACGAATCCTGAAAAAAATGTATTATGGGTTCCACAAAAATATTAAGCCATCCAAACCAAACAAAGCAGAAACTACCAAACAAAAAGAAATATTGAACTTTACACGCAACCAAAACTGCATGCACTATTAGAATGATCAATCTGAAGGATCCATGTGACACGGCCCTAGAAAGCTGAAGTAAGAGCTACGATGAAAATTCCAGCTTTGCCAGTTCAAAGGATAAATTACGATTTTTAAATATATACCTTAAACATGTTATTGTAAATTATCATATTTTAAATATTTTTGTCACGTGGTTAATTTTTGATCAAATAATTGCAGCTGAGACATCTGTGAGTTGAAGATTACGTCTTTTTCAGAAACATTAAATATCATACAAATTCCAATAATATTCCAAACTTTTGACAGGTAGTGTAAATGAAAACTAATAGACATTACAGTCTAGATCCTTAAAGTTTGTATCTTTGTAAAACACCATAAATCAAACAACATGCTTAATTAACAAAATACATTTCTTTAAAACATATGTTACACCATAATTTCTTCTTCAAAATAAACAGGCATATAACGCTTATAATATAACATGATTTATGTGGCGAAAACAATCACAGTAATCCATCAAAACATTTTCAGTAGAAGCAGAATCATTTTGTGAATGATTCACAAAATGATGAGGCTACCAGTGAGCAGGGAAATTTTGTCTTTCATCCAACATAATTCTTTTAATTTTTAAAATACTGTGCATGAATAAAATATTGCTTCATGAATCATAAACTCATCTTAACACCAAAACAAAACATACCAGCTGGGAATACTGACATTAAGATCATTTCATTCCCAGAAATGCAGTCTATTTCTATCAAAGCAAAAAACTGTATAGAAGGTAGCAATGAAGGGTCAAACACAGCAGCACTGCAGTTCAGATATAAATGTTTTTTTTTTATATCTAACATGCCCTTAGAATGACAGTATCATTATAATTCTTTATGCAAAGCATCTGAGAATAGTTCTCGATAAGTGTCTGAGGAGCGGAGGTGTGCTGTCCCTGTCAGAGGGAGATCTGCAGATTGCCCCGGGCAGCGGTCACAGAGACTTTTAGACATAAATATCGCTATGGTACTACAGTCCCTCAGGCATACGGCTCCGGGATTTCTCAGCCTCGGGCTATGCAAATAAAACACTGTCACATGAGCGATATCAGCGAGTGGGTCTTTGAGCCTCTGTTCATGGATATTTGTATATTTATGCGTGTGAGAAAGCATTATGTTTTGATGTATCCTTTGTTGGCCAGTCATAGAGATGTTGTTTGCGTGGGCACATATTCCTTGTGGACTGTCTGCTCGCTTTGCTGATTATTGCCAAGATACAATGCAAGACCCCAGAATTGAATAGGAACGGTGGTGTGAATTCATCCGAGTGGATTAGCTCTTCATTCCTTCTGATTGCATCAGTCAATTCTGATGTCCATTTTGATGAGAATTATCGATGTACAAAGCAAAACATTAAGTGATAGAACGAAAGGATCAACAGATAAGAATCCATACATGCTAGGTGAGTGAAAACAGAATATAGTTATATAAAATCTGATGTTGAGTAAATATCTGATGCTGATGAGTTTTTAAAGGTGCAAGCAAGGTTTTCATTTTTGTCTAAGCAGTCTATAATAACTGGAGAATGCTATTAGCATTAGCATGATATAGTTATGGCATCAACCAGCAGGGGCTAATGGAGCCATGCTAAACAGTGTTGTTAATCCTAACTAAAACTATTGAAATCGTTTTTGTTAAATGTAGAGATGCACGATACTGGATTTTTGCAGATATCCGATATGCCGATATTTTTCAAATAATTTTGGCCAATAGCCGATGCCGATATATTTCCTTTTGTTTGGAAACAACACAAAGTATAAAAATATAATGTTACTTATCGTTCGTACATTAAATGTTACCAGTTTTGACCAAAACTTGCTTGTTAGAGCTATACAAAATAAGTTAATGTTTTATAATGAGAGTAAATGGAAAGCTTTGAAAATAACTATTGAAAAAAAATTTATCACTGCCCTTTTTTAACCTTAACATTTCGCCAAAATAAAAAATGTGATAAGACTTTAATTAAAAAAAACTTAAATGAGAATTAGAAATGTTCCCTTGCCAACTAACTGAAAGTTGTAGTACTACATTACGAACCTGAAGCAAACAAAATTACAGCTATACATTTGAAAAAAAAAAAAATAGTCCAAAATTAAAACTGAGAATATAAAAATAATAATTAAAAGTTATAATACATATTATAAAATTATATAATACAGCGAAGTTACTAAAAATATTGTTTAAGAAATCTATAATAACTCAAGAAATCTATTAGCATTAGCATTTTCTTAACTTTTCAAGTAAATCACCTGAGTTATACTATACAGCTAATATTGGATTTCTCAATAAAGAAAGAAGCTGTGTCCAGATGGTGTAGTTACAACATTAACCAGCAGGGGATAACAGGGCCTTGCTACAACTAAATTTATTAAAAATAGTTTTTGAAATGAAATATGTATTAGACAGAATCATTGAAATAATAAGGTTACTAAAATTAAAACGTAAAAAAAATAAACATTCATGGCAGCATTCATGAGGGGGTACCCCGTTCATGTAGAACTATTTGTATTTTGTATACAAATAGTTCTACATGAACTATTTGTATTTTGTATACTATTTTGTATACTATTTGTATACTATTTTGTAGAACACTATGTGTGTGTGTGTGTGTGTGTGTGTGTGTGTGTGTCTGTGTAAAACTCGCATACCAGGGGGAAAAAAGGAAGCCCTAACCAAAGACCGTCCTGGCAGGGACAGATTCACGGTTGAGCCAGAATGAGACTTGGGACAGAATGACAGTCATGAAACAGGGCATGTAGGTCTGAATCACAAAGTAACCAATCTTCCTCTTCAGGTAGAAATGGGCCATCATGACTGTGTATTGACCTGCAATGAAAGAAAGAATGAGAATAGAAAACAGTGATGGAAAAATAAGTAAGAGAAGAAACAAAGGGACTAAGAGAGGAAGGGATAGAGTGTGATTAAACTCTTGGGGGGATAAGTGCAAACCAGCTGAGAGCTTTAAAGAGAAAATGAGAAAGAGAGAGAGGTGGAGAGAAACAAGTCAAGGGAAAGAGCCATAATAATATGAGGCAAATCAAAACAAATGGGAAGTGATATAATTATGGAATTTTCCAACAGTGTTGTCAGTATTCTTTCAGAGTAAAGGGAAACACTTTGACTTCCTAGTTTGTGGTCTCATTAGCACCAAGTAGAGGACAGTTACCATAATGTCTGGCCACAAAGATGATTTGATTTTGTTTTAGTAAAAGAGTAGAACATAAATTATTTTAAAGGTATAAAAACGGCATAAATCATCAGAATGGAAGAGATTGAATCATCTAAACAAAAGTCACATTTATGGTGTGTTTAAGAGCTGTCACGCTGTGCACTGGAACATGGTGAGGTAAATCATTAACTGGAATAGAAAAGAGAATGCAGAGTGAAAAAACATTACATATCCTGTTAACCAAGCGAAGATTGAATTTGAAGCTTTAAAAAAAAAAATCCTTTTGAGCCACACAGTCTGATAAACTATAGAAAATCCACTGATGACTGCTGCTTTCTCCTGGCAAAATCGGATTTTTGTGTCCCACTAATCCCTGGTCCACATCTGCCAGCCTGCAGCTTCTCTCTCTCTCTCTCTCCTCTCTCTCACACACACACACACACACACACACACACACACACACACACAAACTCTTCTCTCTCTCGCTCTTTCAATAGTTCCATCCATTCTGTCAGGCCAGGCCATCCGCATTTAGGATATACTCTTTCACGGCTTGCAGAGAGAAAGCGAGGGAACAAAAAAGGGGGCAAAAACAGAGCAATAGCGCAAAATCTAGTCAAGATCAGAGGGGACAGATCAAGTGGATCAGATGAAGAGGATGACAAGCTGTTGAGCCTTGGAAGTCAAGGAAAAGTTTGAACGTTGTGAGGGCCTTGGGGGCAAAGATGTCCTCGTCATGAGGGGCTCGTCGCATCCCCTTCGTCTGGCTCGACCCTTTATTTCAATGGCCGGGAAGAAAGCACAACTGGCAGTGCCCCATTTCATATATTCCACCTTGGATGTGCCCTGCGGGGTGGGACTCTTCTGAGAGCTACAAACATGCGACTGTGGTGGATTTTACTTCTAAGCTTTTGGAGTGTTTATGGAGAACTCCCATTCATAGCAGAGAACAACGCTGCCATGCTGGTCAACTGGTGAGTGGTCTGATTTTTTTTTACACTCAAAGAAAAATAACACAGTGTTGAACGTTAATAGGAATGGATGAGCACCTGAGGGGGGTCAGCTTCTAAATCAATTTGAAACAGTTGGGAAGGGTAGGTGCTATTTTCTGGATGGGAGTTCTTATTAATAAAAGGTGACAGGTTATCTGGATGTCTTTACAGTGCGGGCCAAGTGATTGAATGTTGACATTTCCACTGGAGATAATTTTACCCTCTGTTTGGCAGACTCTAGAAGGTCTTTTTTCCCTTTCTTTCTTTCTCTTTTCCACTGGGTTTGAGCTAATGACCCTGCGCTCATGAGATGAAGTCCTGGGGGATCTATTTTTAGCTTTGTAAAGAGGTTTGCACCTCAGATTAGCAGCAGTAATGACCAGCTGACCTTTGTCCTTCAAGTCAGCCAGGGCAAAAAATCAGAAGACAGGGGAAGACCTGCCAGAAAGGAACACCGTGGCCTCAGAGCTAGTTTCTAAAAGTGTTTCTGGCCACCTGATGACAGCTGGCAAACTTTGATGTGTAAATCAATGGCAGTGAGAAAGAGAGATGGCTCAGCAGGATTTAAAACATGACATGGTCGGCATAGTTGATAGTGACTGCCTAGCTCATGATCAGAGCACGATAATGTCTTATTGAATATGAGTGTACGCCAGCTCAGCACGGTTATCCATATATGTACATCCATAAAGGCGGAACAAGGGGAAGCCCCCAACCCCACCCCCCACACATGATTACAAAGCTAGAGGCAGAAATTATATGAGTGTATTACCAGTCATCTTTACATAACCGAATTAGGCAGATGCTGCATAGGCCCCCTTCTCCCCCTCGCTCATCTCCCATGTGTCTCTTGCCAGCTTGAGCCAATGGTGGCTGACCGACGTCACATGGTAAAAGCACAACTGATGGGGAAGCACAAGGATTAACCCTCCAGACCCAATGGCTCAGGATAAGTGTTGTTTTCTCCCCTCCCTCTCTCTCATCTTCATCTCTTCCTGTACTCTCGCTGGTCCTAGAGACAGCTGGCCGTGAGTGGGAGGTGTACTGAAATCCTCATCACTCATTTGCTATCCAGCTTGATTTGAAAAAGCTATAATCACAGAAGGACTATCACTTTATGAGAGACGACGTCATACGATGTTTGAAAATGAAACTGAAATGGTGTGATGCAACACATCCTGTTCCAGGAAATAATGCATTAGATGTAACAGGTTAGAAGGCCAGATGAACTGTGAAAGAAAATATATGATATATTAGCAAGAATGGGCATTACGTTACTACAAAACATTTTGGAGCATGGTCCTAACTGTAAAGCTGAATCAAAGATCTTACACCAAATGACTGACTGACTGACATTGCAATGGGATTAGGTCAGAGAAAGTTATTTACCTCTGCTTGAGCTGATATCTTCCGTACCGACAGTGTGGCCGATCAGATGGTATTGGTTAAGACGTGACCCTTCCTCTGCCACTACCACAGACATGCCAGGGCCTTTAGTCCACTTATACACCACTTCTGAGATAGGGTAGGCATCTGGAAAAACACACAGTAGTTTATACTTATTATGCAATGATAACGTTTATTAACCAGACACTGCGAGCACCTGGAATATTAGTTCAAATTAAATGTAATCTGTTTAGTCCCGTCTTTGAATAAGGTTGCATAAGTGTTACCCACTCTTGATTGTACAGTCATTGTCAGTCGATTGCATTGCGATTTGCATGCAAGTAACTTTCATTTCTCAGATTTAGCAGGTACAGTGTCTACACCTGTCAATCATGGGGAAATATCAGCTTCCTTTATCAACAGGGAGCATGTTTTTCTGACTCTGCCAAGTGTAGAGCTGGGTAATAAATTGAATCATCTGCACCTGTGTTGAAAAATAGGATCAGACCATGAGGCTTAAAAAATTAGATTTTCATAGACACCTGCACCTCAGTTGAAGACAACTAGAGGAATACTTCAATAAAATGACATGTCTTTGCACATTTCTAAAAATTGTAGCTTGTTGCCATCCTGCCAAAAAGCAGAGAGCTAAAAAAAAAAAAAAAAACAGCCAATCCTCTTAATACACTAATCCTTTTTTTTTTCAATTTACATTTTATTTTATAATTTTCTATAATTCTTTTTATTGTATGTATTTTCATGTACAGACTGTAATCAAGTCACATTCAACACAACGTGAAACTACATTTTCAGTAGATACTAGTTTCACATAAAATAGCTGCAGCTTTACAGAGAGTTTCTTAACACTCCATTTTTTCCCTTTCGCCCCCTCCCACCATTGTGACATTCAATCTTGAAGCAAAACATTAATCCCGCCACTCTCATGCCGGCTGTCTCCATCACAATTAAGATTGACTTCGACCATCTAGACTGAGGGATTATTCTGCCAACAATCTACACACACAGACGTACTTAGATACCCCTAGCAAAATTCCTGCAAACTAATTTGCACTTCACAAATTGTCAGTTTCACCACCCCCACTCCTCTACTCTTTTCCTGACTAGGAAAATCAAACTTGCTATTGATATTGCTACAAATATTCTGACTTCTGAAGTCATAACTAACATACTCGTAACCAGATGCTCTTCTGAATCATTAAAAGCACTGAAGCACTGAAACACAGTTCAGTTATGGTGAAAGCTCTCATCCTGGGGTTGTGTACCCTACAAATAATGTTGTGCTTTCACCAAAAAATTGTGCCAGATTTCCTTGGATGGTTGAAGAAAAGGGTTTTGCATGTTGAAATACTGTAATAATATAATGTATTATGTGAGGCATCATAGGCAAGTAGCTTCTAGGCCATTCTCATAGACACTTCTCAGAATGGACAGTCCACTTGAGGACAAGCCCACACATTACCTGTTAAGACTCTATAGGGTACCAGCCAAATAAGATTGTAAAGCTAATACTGATTGTTGGGACAGATAGCATACGTAGTTAGTTCAAAATGCTGGCAAGTCCTGTAATTTTCTATTTTTAACTACAGCATTTTATACAACACTTTGTTATGCAACACTTTTGGGACAAATGTACTGTATGTTTACAGTTCTAACAGTGGGTTTTATTCATGAAACATGCACAGAATTCTTTAATATTTATACATTTTGTGCATTCAAATAAATGGGTAGATTTACACACCAATGGGTTTAAATACAATTTACACAAAAATGCCGTGTGTTCCATGAATCAGGCCACATTTTTTATAGAAAGTATTTAATGTCTCTAAGTTTTTTTTATTGCAAAACATTTTTCTCTTTATTTTTTTTATTTTATGTAAAACTAAGTTATTTATTTATTTTATTTGCATCGTGGCTATAGTGGTTTATTTCTATATACTTTGGTAAGTCCCTGAAAAAGTCGAGATCTCTAAGCTGATATCATTTTTTATTCTGTGTTATCTCCCTTTCTTTCACACAAGAACAGAGCACATTACTACTGTCATCATTATTGTGGATTTATGGCATGAACCTTTACTGACTGTGTGTGACATTTCAGACTTTTTTGAGAAACCTGAAGAAAACCTAAAACTCTTTTTTAAGGGTTAGATACCAGTTCTCCTAGGATAGTGTTTGAAGCTCAGTGCAAGTTCAGGAGCCAACAACTAAATAAACTAATGAGTGTGAAGACAGTGTTGCTGCTAATTATATATGGTGATTGTAAGTGGATCTAATTGGATTAAATTTAGTGGACATCAGATGATCCAAATCAGCTCTGAACTCATTTAAGTTCAAATGTAAAACTATACACTTTGTCAAGCCTACTATGGATTGAATTAAGGAGGAGACTAAAGTTGTATATAGTGGTAGTGATAATAGAAATCATGGTAGAATAATAATGGGTCAGAAAATATAGATTTTTGTGTTTATATTATACCCAGAGCACTGTGGGATATGTTATTCTTACTTTTTTGACATACTGTAGTCTGTAGTCATTAAGGAAACAGCATCTGATAAACCAAATGAAGTGACAAGGTCTAGCTTACAGAGGACAAAATATTTCTCATAGGTCAAAGGTTGAGACTTGAGGGAAACAAATGTAGCTCTTCATTACGACAGGGTCACCACAGCCCAAAGAGAGAATAGCCTGTAGAATAACCTTCTTACTCACACACGACTGAAACACTTTCCAGTAAAATGAAATCGTTCAGTGTGGATTGACTTGACAGAATGTGTGCGTGCATATAAAAGTTTGGCTATACTCGAGAGGAGCACATTTTGGGAAATGTCCTCACAAATAGAGTGAAACATCAAACACCCACAAAGTGGGCCTCACTTGATGAGATGTCCTCATTAATGTAGTGAAACCAGCATGTGTGTGCTTATTTGTGGTTAGGAATGTTAATTTTTTACAGCTTATTTTATTGCAGGTCTAAATCAATCATTTAATGTCAGAGTTTTCATTTTGTTTGTGAATCTCATTTACAATCCACTCTTGTTTTACTGCAGTATTGAATGCCTTTCAGCATTTCAAATCAATGACAACGTGAAGCAAGTTAAAGAACTTAAGTAGTTCATTCCCAAAATGTGACAATCTGCAAAAATTACATGAGTAAATTAATTACAATTAAATTATAATAATGATCGTCTTTTGCTACTAATATAAAATGTTGAATATTCAGAAAAGATCAAAAATGCAGCAAAGATAATTTTCCACTAGCTTGAAGCACTGGCATAGACAATTCCAAAAAACACAAATAAATAAATAAATATAAGAATCTCTTTCTCAAACATTTACTAATAAACAAGATAGAAGCAATATGGCAGCATAAGTAATATAATGTTCATTTATACAAAGAAATAAAAATAAACAACCAAATAACACACTCCATCCTTTTCTACAAACACCCACACCTTTCAACCTGTCCCTATAAAGCCTGTCTTTCTTTACACAAATTATGAGGCTTGGCTGCCCTAAGGTGACCCTAATACTCTATATACACCAGCTAGTGACATCTTTAGCCATTAGCTCAGCAGGTTGAGAAGCAAACACAGACAGTATTCTTAAAGCTGCAGGATATGTTTGTGATTGAAAGGCTTGGTTGTTGAAATGCTGTTTTTGTGTGTGTGTATGTTTAGACATATTTTGAATGAGTATGCATATTTGTTTAGTGTCCGTCTACTGCCTATCCTTTAAATAGGCCTATACCTGTATCTCAACACATGTTGTAGATTTGTAGACCTACCTCATACGGTATATCCTCCATTGCTGACCTATGCCTTATCTTATTTCTCCCTCAAAACTCTCTGGGAAGAGATATATTGGATTAATCGGAACAAAAATATGATTCACCATTGGGGACCTTTACAAGGTTGAATCATCCCGCAGTAATCTTTGGTATATATAATCTTTTGAGGTGAATCTGCTGGCACGAGAACCTGAAGGCTGTACTGCAGTATGGGAAGCGCTAAATATACACTAGACTGGTACTAACGTCATCAAATAAACCTTAATGGACATGTCAGAAAGTAGATGTCAAAACAAGACATACAGACTGAAGAATATGGAGTGAAAGAAAATAGTGACTTACTATTTTTGTTATTGCTCATGCAGTATATTGCTGAATAATGGCTGTATAAATGACCGGTCATTTAGAAAACCTACAGAGCTTTTCACTCAACAGTCTCTACATCTAAACTAATATAATAATTTCACTGATAACCAAAATATTTCATCTCAATTTATTAATTTGTCAAACCATGTAATAACTGGGTTAATGTATAGTCAGACAGACATATATAGAGTTCAGTGCTTCTAGACACTCCACAGTCTCTCTCTTCTCACATAATAAAATAATTTAAACTCAAAATCAATATTTCATGTCCAGCCATGCAATAAGTGGGATAATGTACTGTACAGTCAGCCAATCTTTATCACAAAATAAACCCTCACAGGGTGATACGAGACCCTAAATTTCACATCAGGGACTATTCTGTGATAATGACCAGCTGACTTTACATTAATCATGAAATTAATGCCTTTGTACCTGATTCACTCAGTCTGCTTAGCCGAAGATGTACATTGTGTCTGTTGAGATTAACCATGAGAATGATTGTCTGTCTCTTTCAAGAGCAGAATATTCCTTAACTAAAAGCTCCGCATTAACATACCGCACACATCAGCTTCACAACTTTTGTCGTTTACATGAACGCCGTTGCCTTTCTAAGGCATTTTGATTGAGATGACGGTTAAAACCAGGCGTCTGTCACTGTTATCCAACCAGCCAAACAAAAGCTGCTAAGTACAGACAGAATTTATATAACCTTTACATAACAGAGCACAATACATCAAGTAAACACATTTGTTGTGCGATTTACAAGTTAAATCACTAATTCTCTGCTGCCTGTATATAGAGTAACTTACACAGCATTAAACAAGTCTGTGAACTCTAAGTTTGTAAGTACGTTCCCAAGTATGAGTCCTAATGAAAGCTACATTTTCAATTACCACCTGACAATGAATAATTAACACCATTTGTGACATTTAAGATAGCTCAGGGTGTTTTAAATCTTCAGCAGAATGTAAAATAAAATAAAAAACCAAGAAATGCTGAGAAATTACTAATTAAACAAAATAGCTAAATAATAGAATCCAATAATATTCTGTGCAGGATAGTTCATGTTTATTAACACCGTACTGTTCATTTGTGAAAATCATGCTCAATCTTCATTAAATATTCATAGTGGGTTAAGTAGTTCTTGCTTCTATAATAAAAGAGATAATATATGATCAGATCAATGAAAAAAATGTAATCAAGTAAATGTTGGTTATACTATTGTCCATAAAGTAGATATAAACAAAACAAGAATTGGTGGGGGGAAAAATTAAGCCTTGTTATTATTGTTATTAAAATATATATTTAATTTTTTTAGAAAGCGGAGTATCTTAAATTGATGCAGCATGGCTGGTTTAATATTAGTTTCAAGGATTGTCTGCATACATCAATT
Organism: Sinocyclocheilus anophthalmus; assembly: GCA_018155175.1. NCBI lineage: Eukaryota > Metazoa > Chordata > Actinopteri > Cypriniformes > Cyprinidae > Sinocyclocheilus > Sinocyclocheilus anophthalmus. Next base: position 13,999 of record JADLZN010006382.1, read on the forward strand.
TGGATTCAGGTCAAACCAGGCAGGCTAGTACAATTTTACTTTTAGAGTGATTAGATTTTATACTGTACTTCTAACTACATTGATGTTCTAATTTAACAATCCATCCAATCACATTGGGAAGCCTATGAGATTCCCAAAAGCACTGCATCAGACCCATTTTAGGTCACGGGCCAGATTAGATTAACATCAACTTATGCTGGCCGATTTTTTAAATTTATTTATTAAATCTTGACGTACCCATGGAAAGCGTAAGCAGTAAGCACAATGCGTGGTTTTTTGCAACTACTGAATGAACTTCAGGTCATGAGGGATTTTACTATGCAGCTATAAAATACAATAAAATATTCAGATATGCACAATCATGAAACATCAGTGGCACCCCTCCTAAGCACTGTCTGTCATGGTTTCTGCTGTATCCCAACCCAAAGGCTCTCCATGTACAGCCCTATCCTGTAATGCCCTGAACATCAAAGAAAGCTGAGCCCATCTCAGGTCATTCCTGGATTCTTAGCACCAAAAAGCCTTTCTTTTGTGTGCGGGCAGTGCGTACGTGAGCGTGGGAGGGATGGCAGGACACCTTCCTACTAATCCAGTCCTCAAGTCACCCTTCTTTCTGCTAGCAGCAGGTGATAATCTTAATCCTGTTCTTGGACAGGATGCCACGTGATAATCAGACTAAACTGGACTCAGTATGTGTTCAGATATACCTTAAACACCAGTCCGACAAGCTGACTAAAATAGGCCAAGTTAGTATAAATTTACTCAATATTTTAGTAAAAAGTACACAAATGTATTGAGAACAAATGCAGAGAGAAATGAAGATGAAGATTTTCTACTTGCATCTTGTTCATTTAAATGTGAGATACTATTCATATGCATTTACTGAATAAGATGGATGTAATCTTGCATTTTGAGTAGTGATTATATTTCTTTGATTTCTTGGAATCTGCTATTTTAAAATCTTTTTATAATGACAATGAAGTATACATTGCAATGGGTTTTTTGGGCAGTAGCAAAGGAATTGTTCTTCATTCAGAATAAAACATTATGGACTTACAGCTGCCAAATTTGAGTGGGCAGGCATGAGTATCCATAGGGAAATCCTCCAATTGCATGGGACACTCCGCTGATATGGTCAATCTGCAGAGAGAAAAATGAAAATGAAAATATGATTAAATCTTGATCAGCACATCTGAGTATGTTTTAACGATCAGTTTTTAGTATAAACATGTCTTCAATCATCATCAGCTTAGTGACAATCATCACTGGAACAGTGAGTAGCTGATTGTTACTAATTCAATCAGTGTCCCTGGTACTTATGCTAATACTATCGAGTGCGCCAAATCGATTGACCTCTTGTCCAAAAGTCTGAAAGGCTACAAGTTCAGGCAACTCCACAAACGTTCCAGGCATGGCGTTCTGTCCCACAGTGTGAATACAGTTTGCAAATTCCGACAAACTAAGTCCCGGAGGGTCCTTGTCCTGCCGAGCTTAGACCCAAGCCCAATGAAACACACCTGAAGCAGCCAATCAAGCTCTTACTAGGCATACTATAAACCTCCAGACAGGTGTGTTGAGGCAAGTTGGAGCTAACCTCTACAGGCGTGTCCCTCCAGGACACAGTTTGGACACCCCTGGCTTAGAGTGTCCTTTGTTCGTTTTAGCCATGCCTGTTGCTGGGGAACACAGTTTGAACAAGCAGAGCAGGCCGATAACATGCACAATCAAAACCCGGAGTTAAAGTTCAGTTTCAATCTGTCGCAAGAGAGAGCGCTCACTGAAGGCACACTTTCCTAATTTCCAAAGGTAAAAAGTGAGCCATACAGCAAAAATTGGAGGACCCAACCTCCGACCGGAAATTGAAAATGCAAAGATGCTAGTACATATCGGAGAGCGCCAAATCGATTGACCTCTTGTCCAAAAGCCTGAAAGGCTACAAGTTCAGGCAACTCCACAAACGTTCCAGGCATGGCGTTCTGTCCCACAGTGTGAATACAGTTTGAAAATTCCGACATTATGTGGTTCGAAAGTCATTTTCGTGGCCTTTTGTGCTGCTCCTAGAGGGATTTTTGTGCAGGACCTCCCTGGAACACAGGCCTCCGCCACCCGGAACAAAACATGAGCACTCCGTGTACACGCCACTGCAAACTTGAGCTGACACGAACCCTCACCCTTTGTCTTCTTTTACCACAAGGCAACTGAAAAAAACTGTAAACGCTCAAAAGGTGCTACGAATGCTGCTCCACGCATGCGTCAGCGGAACACGGTCTCGTGGCTTAAATTCTGCGCTTGCGGACACATTTGGCCAGAACGGCCAGCGAAAAGCTTCCTTCGTCCTGTGTGGGCTCGAACCACCACCTTCGGTTAACATCCGAACGCGCTGCCGATTGCGCCACCGAGACCTGCTGCGTACCCTCCTCTGGTTTTGCGGTGGCAAAACAATCAACGCTGTGCGTGCCACTAGGCATTAGAGCACACCGTGTCCTTGCGATCCGGCAACTCTAGGTCAAGCGAGACTCATTGGAGACCCGTTTGGAGAGGAGCGAGAGACGCCCTAACCATGTACGCCCCACGTTGTGGCTCGACGCACGCCCTGAGACTTAAGAGTCTCATGCTCATACGACTGAGCTAGCCGGGCGGCTTGCGACGTACTGCTCCAGGCCTGGTCCGCTGGTTTTCAATAAGTGGCCAATTTCAACTCGCGAGCCTCAGTTTTTCGCACGGCTTGAGAAAGCCTCTTGCGGTTAAAGTCAGGGTTTAACCTAGCGGTAGGCATTAGACAGGGATTTCCAAACTAAGTCCCGAGGGTCCTTTGTCCTGCCACTTAGACCCAATCCCAATGAACCCACATAAGTTCAGTAAGTCAAGGTCTCCAAGGCAGACTAGAACTTCCGGCAGGTCTTTGGAGCTGGCTGGAGCGAGACCTCTACAGGAGAGTGGCCCTCCAGGACACAGTTTGGACACCCCTGGCTTAGAGTGTCCTTTGTTCGTTTTAGCCATGCCTGTTGCTGGGGAACACAGTTTGAACAAGCAGAGCAGGCCGATAACATGCACAATCAAAACCCGGAGTTAAAGTTCAGTTTCAATCTGTCGCAAGAGAGAGCGCTCACTGAAGGCACACTTTCCTAATTTCCAAAGGTAAGAAGTGAGCCATACAGCAAAAATTGGAGGACCCAAACTCCGACCAGAAACTGAAAATGCAAAGATGCTAGTACATATCGGAGTGCGCCAAATCGATTGACCTCTTGTCCAAAAGTCTGAAAGGCTACAAGTTCAGGCAACTCCACAAACGTTCCAGGCATGGCGTTCTGTCCCACAGTGTGAATACAGTTTGAAAATTCCGACATTATGTGGTTCGAAAGTCATTTTCGTGGCCTTTTGTGCTGCTCCTAGAGGGATTTTTGTGCAGGACCTCCCTGGAACACAGGCCTCCGCCACCCGGAACAAAACATGAGCACTCCGTGTACACGCCACTGCAAACTTGAGTTGACACGAACCCTCACCCTTTGTCTTCTTTTACCACAAGGCAACTGAAAAAAACTGTAAACGCTCAAAAGGTGCTACGAATGCTGCTCCACGCATGCGTCAGCGGACACGTGTCTCGTGTGCTAAATTCTGCGCTTGCGGACACATGGCAGAACGGCAGCGAAAAGCTTCCTTCGTCCCTGGGTGGGCTCGAACCACCAACCTTTCGGTTAACAGCCGAACGCGCTAGCCGATTGCGCCACAGAGACCTGCGGCGTACCCTCCTCTGGTTTGCGGTTGCAAAAAATCAACGCTGTGCGTGCCACTCAGATTAGACACGACACGTGTCCTGCGTCAGCAAACTGAGGTCAAGAGACTCATTGGAGACCCGTTGGGAAGGGCGAGAGAGCCATAACGTGGGGCTCGAACCCACGACCCTGAGATTAAGAGTCTCATGCTCTACCGACTGAGCTAGCCGGGCGGCTGCGACGGACTGCTCCGGGCTGGTCGCGGTTTTCATAAGTGCCCAAATTTCACTCGCGAACCTAAGTTTTCGCACAGGCTTGAGAAAGCCTCTTGTGGGTTAAAGTCAGGGTTAAGCCTAGCGGTAGGCTTAGAGCAGGGGTGTCCAAACTAAGTCCCGGAGGGTCCTTGTCCTGCCGAGCTTAGACACAAGCCCAATGAAACACACCTGAAGCAGCTAATCAAGGTCTCACCAGGCAGACTAGAAACTTCCAGGCAGGTCTGTTGGAGCTGGCTGGAGCGAAACTCTACAGGACAGTGGCCCTCCAGGACACAGTTTGGACACCCCTGGCTTAGAGTGTCCTTTGTTCGTTTTAGCCATGCCTGTTGCTGGGGAACACAGTTTGAACAAGCAGAGCAGGCCGATAACATGCACAATCAAAACCCGGAGTTAAAGTTCAGTTTCAATCTGTCGCAAGAGAGAGCGCTCACTGAAGGCACACTTTCCTAATTTCCAAAGGTAAAAAGTGAGCCATACAGCAAAAATTGGAGGACCCAACCTCCGACTGGAAATTGAAAATGCAAAGATGCTAGTACATATCGGCGTGCGCCAAACGATTGACCTCGTCCAAAATCTGAAGGCTACAATTCAGGCACTCCACAAACGTCTCCAGGCATGGCGTTCTGTCCACAGTGTGATACAGGTTGAAATTCCGACATTGATGTGGTTCGAAAGTCATTTTCCGTGGCTTTTGTGCTGCTGCCTAGATGGATTTTTGTGCAGACCTCCCCTGTAACACAGGCTCCGCCACCCGAACACAACATGAGCACTACCGCCGGTACACGACACTGCAAACTGGAGCTGACCACAACCTCCCCGTGGCTTCTTTTACGACAGGCACTGAAAAACTGTAAACGCTCAAGTGCTACGAATGCTGCTCCACCATGCTCCGCGTCCTAGAGGGTTTGTTCAGGAGCCTCCCTGGAACCAGCCTCCGCCCCCTGACGAAAACATTAGCACTATCTCTTACACGCCACTTTGCAAACTTGAGCTGACACTAACCCTCACCCTTGGTCTTCTTTTACCACGAGGCACTGACAACAACTGTAAACCGCTCAAAGGTGCTACGAATGCGGTCCACGCATGCGTCATCGGACCGTGTCTCGTGGTGCTTAAAATTCTCGCTTGCGACACATGCAGAACGTGCAGCGAAAAGCTTCCTTCGTCCCTGGGTGGGCTCGAACCACCAACCTTTCGGTTAACAGCCGAACGCGCTAGCCGATTGCGCCAAAGCTGGGGAACAATAGTCTGTTAAGGAGGGGGGGAGAAATGGAAGGAGGAAGAAGAGAAAAAGAAGCGAAAAATGAGAGAAAAAAGGAAAAGATGAGGAGAAAAGAGAAGAAACGGACGTTTATCCCTTTGTCCTCCAAAATAATGTTTTTGGAAGTGTATGTTATTATTTTTTAAAACATTTTTTTTTAATTTTCCTATTCATTTATATGGGCGAAAGGTTGATCACAAGGTTACCGGTTCGAATCCCACTGTTGCCAGAAATTAAAGTTGTTACTTAATGCTGTAAACCACTGTTTTTCATCAGTAAAAATCACATAAATGATGTCCACATTAATGAAATTATTTCTGAAATGACAAATTAACATTTTATTAATTCTGTATTACTGATTGTTGATATTTTATTCACAGTTGAGTTTTTGCACTTTTAGTTTAAATATATTTCTGCTGCAGTTATTTTCTAAAAATTATAGTAAAAAAAGTCAATTTATTTCTGAAAGAATCCTCAAATTTCAACATTTTCAAAAGTGCCTATAACCTTTGAATGATACTGTAGAAAAGTAAAACATACAAAAAAGAGAGAGTTATTTAATCATGACAAAACTTTTATTTTTCAATCAGTCATAGCCATTCATTAATTCCTTGAATCATTCACATTTTTATCCTTTTAGTTATTATGTTGCATATGCAAAAGAACAGAAAACTGAAAAATACACATAAATAATATTTTCCATTGTCCATGGCTCTTGTGCATTCATTGCAAGTGCAAAAGAACAGAAAGCACAGACCATTACACACAAATAAAACTTTAAAATGTCCATGGCTCTTGTTTAGTCTTTGTGAGTGCAAAATAACAGAAAGCACAGAACAATACACATGAATAAATCTTTAAAATATTTGTGATTCTGGTGCATTCTTTGCAAGCGCAAAAGAACAGAAAACAAAACTATACACATAAACAAAACTTTCCAATGTCCATGGCTGTGTATTCTTTAAACATAAATAAAACTCAAGTTCCCATGTCTCTTGTGCAAAAAACAACAACAACAAAAATAACTATACACATAAATAAAACTTCAAATCAAAGACCAGTGTTTCTTTTTTTTTTTCATTTCGTTTTTTTAATATCCTCCATCCACTGCTCCTTTGGTACAGTCTCTACAGAGGGGCAGTATATAATGCCCTTGTATTGGCTATGCCCAGTCTCCGCTGTCCTGAACTGCCCGCATTTTTTGCATGTGTTGTGCTGTACTTTGCGAGTCAGTTTTCGAACTGGAGCAGCAGCAGGAGCAGGAAGGGCAGAGGAGAGGCTGGCCCTGAGAGCCTGTGGAGCAGCAACTAGGACAGGCCCTGTTAGTCCCTGTGAGGCCATTGGCATCAGCATCACCAGTTGAGCACCTGGGGGTGGAGCAGGGAAGAGTTGCCGCTGGGTTTGAGGTCTCTCAGCTGGCGGTGACAAAACCACTGGAGCTGAAGGTATTTTCCTCTTCCTCTTCGTCTGTGCCTGGCCCACGGTGCTACTGGGCAGGTGGTATTGGTGAGCTGGGCCTGGTTGGGGGGGCGCAGACGGGGGGCGCACATTGGCAGGGAGTAGAGGGTCAGCCGCCACAGACAAGCGGCTAGGCAGTTGCAGCCCTTGAATCAATACTGCACTGTCCTGCCTTTTCACTCTCCTGTTGTGCCACTGAACCAATGTGGTGTGGCTCACATCTACCAGCTGCAGGGTTGTCTGCTGCATAACAGCAGCATTGGCCAGAATGCGCTGCCTGATTTTCCTGTAGTCCTCCAAGATGAGGTCCCACCTGGACACTGCGCCTGTCCCCTTCTTTTTGGGACTCTTATGGATGGCGCAGAGCCTGACAAAAATGGTCTCTATCAGGCGACAACAATCTGGCCACTGGGCAAGTGGGGCAGCGGTGGTGAGTGCATGCCTCTTCACACTCTCCACCCCCGGAGTGAACTCCTGCCTCTTCTTGGGGGACCTGAACCTCCCTGTGTCCAGCCTGCTCTGGTGTCTGGCAGCAAACACCACCCTCTGCTTATCATAGTCCAGCAGGTTCTGCCAAAGAGCAACTATATTGCTCACCTAAGCAGAGAGAACATATAATACATGGCAAATGAGAAAACAAAACATGTGCAAGTGTTAACATATAACAGGTCAAGGAGGGAAAGTAGAGAAACTTGAATGTTCCTAACCTGCTGGTTGGTGAGGGCCAGAGAGGGCTGATTCCTAAGCTCCACCAGATACTCTGCCAGGCTGTCCACTCTGTCCATCCCTGGCAGACCAGTACTATCCAAAGCCTGGAAAAAAAACAACAACAAAACCCCCCCAGAAATGAGCAACATTATGAGGACGGTTAAGTGGGACAAAAAACAAATACATAAATACATATTTGTAGATGTCTTTTTGTTGACAACCGTCAACTTCAGACTCCTGGAAATCTCAGAAACTGTTCAAAAGCTTCAGGTCAGCTCAAATTCCTTTTTTTCCTAGCATAACAGTTTGCATTTTAAGTAGGGATGCACCGATATGAAAATTTTGGCCGATACCGATAACCGATAATTCTTTATTTTTGAAAGCCGATAACCGATATGTTGGCCGATTAATCTATATCCAAATTTTTATATACTTTTTGAGAGCCTGATTACAAAAAAGGTCTCATCATTAAAAACCACATCCCGAACACTTCAACATAAGCAGCCTAGTTTGAACGGTGTATGTTTTAAAAAATAATTTTACTCTCCCATTACCAAATTTAGTCATAAAAAAGTCTTACCAATAAAATAATGCATAAATAATGCAAACAAGTCATTGGACATCATTACACGTGTAAAGAATCAAAATGAATGCGCCATAGATCAATAAAACGGAATAGCTTCTGCACGGACAATAATTAAATGATTTTAATTACTAAACCATATTGTTGATGAAAATAAAAAGAGAAAAATACAAGTGGTTGTTGTAATAATGTATCAATGATTTTGAAAAAAAAACAAATTAATACCACTGTTTTAAATAACAGCCGTTTGAGCTGCGCGTGCTGAAACTGAAGAGCTGAATGAATACGGTAAACTTAAGCGTTTTGCTGGCAGCTTATTTAACACAAGGAAATGCATCCTGAGATTAATATTAATACAACATAAACATAATATTACAACTTATATATGTACAAAATGATGCAGTTATTGCGTGCTATAGTCAGAATGTGTGATCCTGTTGTGGATGCGCTCTTCCCATATCAACACGCTGAAACACAGCAACTAAACCAAAAGAATTCACAACGTTTTATTATAATAATGTTCTCATTAGAATGTTATATACACGACATTCCCAATCATAGTTATTAATGTTGTGCACTGCTGTTTGAGCTGCGTGCGCTGAGCTAAAAACGATCACCGGTAAACTGAAGCGCTCTTAACTTAACCAAACGCATTCTATATGAGATAAATCAGATATACATCAAATAAACACAATATTACAACGTACAATTGCACAAAAGGCTGCAAACGAACAGCGCGCATCTGAAGTGTCTCTGAAGGAAATAATGCATTATTTATCGGCTTTAAGATATCGGCCAAATTTTCTTATTGGGCCGATACCGATAACAGAAAAAAATGAGCATTTATCGGCCGATACCGATATGGTGGCCGATATATTGTGCATCCCTAATTTTAAGTTACGATATGAATTTCAACAATTTACATAAAAACATAATTAATAACCCCAGTGAAAACACTGAACATGGCAAGTTAAATTTTATGTGTATGTCTTACAAAACATAAATCTGTATTCAGATTTGATAAGAATCATTTTGATATTTGTAATACAAATGTTAAAGTGTCTTGTCCTTCAACTAATATTCACTGCTGTGATAAAGATTTAACGAATAAAAAGAAAACAATTTCCAGCAAGATATAAATACGTTGATTCAGTAAAATCAGATTATTTCCTGTTCAAAAGAATGTGACCGAATATTAGGGAATACTAATATCGTGGTGGATTGGCTTTGTTTATTTATGATGTCATGAGCAATCCAGTCATGTATATAAATCAGTCTGAGTGCACATATAACAAGATATTTGTAGCATCTCAACCAATCAGACACACCATTTTTCATTATATTTAACAAATCAATTATTCATTGCTTAAAAACATTCACAGACCCTCACCCCTAAAACTGGTGCCCGCTGTTGGGCCGCGGCCGGACCTGGTTCCCATGCACTTGCCCTTTGTAGCCAGCGCGCTTGTCCAGACTCCTGGCCTGTATGGAGGTTCCTCTAACTCGCACATTACTAGGCACTCCCAGTCGCCAACCCCGTCCACCGGACTTTCTAGCACCAATTCCGATAGGCGCCCCCTTCGTTGCCTGCCCCACATTCTCTGGCATTGCCTAGTATATTATTGTGTCTTTCTGTATATTCTCTATGTTTGATTGTCGGTATAGTTTCTGCATCTGTTGCTAGACCCCCCTCTTCTGACTCTATACGTGTTTGGTTTCTCTACCATTAGCGCTTCGGTGCTCAGATTTCCTGCAACCCGAGTGTACCAGAGAGTATGTTACTACACCTAACTACGATCCCATCTATATTATCTGTGATCTTTTCTGCTACGGCTGATGTCAGTGATAGGTAGACTTTTACGTTCCTTTTAGCCCCCATTTTCGTGATCCTCGGTTGTTCATTCTTATAATGATTTGCCCCCCACTCACTACGGCGTCCACCCACATCCCCCCCACCCACCACAAGAAACATAGAAATACATACCTCGTTTTTTAGAGCTCATCAACCCCCCCACCAAACCACTCCACATTACCATCCCACCCGAGCACTTTTACCCCCCGGGTAAGCCACCATATCTTTGAGATGTTAGTGATCAATAGTGAGACCCCACACTCATTGCAACCCCGCTGGAATTCTGCCTCCCTCCATCATGGACAGCCCACATCTGGGAGGCTGTGATCTCTCATCCGCCACACCTTAAAGGCATCAAACCATGGTACCCACCGCCCCGACGTCGGTGGTTCGGTTGTAATTTGAGAAGAAGAAGATGAAAATGTGAGCTGCAAGTTGCTCCAGGAAACTATAAGATCGTGAAAAGGCCCACTTCGTCCTTGTCTTTTCCATTCAACAAGATTCTCTGAGTCAAACTGGTTCTTTTTCCTCAACCAACTTCAGCAAAGATCAACTGGAACCTTCAGATTACATTAAACCTCTCTTTCAGACCGGATCTCCTTCATGACAGAATCCATAGCTGCCCCAAGTATTCAAACTTAGTCTTATGAATTGATACATTAAGTATAATTTGCACCTTTTACAAAGGTGTTTGAACTAAGAAACTGATGTTTCCCTCAGGCTTTAGATCTGCTGAATATGCAAAATGGTTCAATAAATGTCATTCCTTATGTCTCTTTCTGTACTGAATTAAGCTTTAACCCTGTTCCTACAACAAAGGAGCGTGTGTGTGTGTGTTTGGGTATGTTAGACCAGTTTAAGTGTTTATGTAGTTAATAAAGCCTTACTTGTATCACACTTGACGTTGTTCATTGTTTGCTCATAACTGGAGTCACTTAATCATACAGATTTATGCTACAAGCTCTTTGTAGAATTGTACAGTAAGAAAGTTGTTTCCCTTAACCAGGAAATTAACGTTCTTAGAATTGACAGACAGTTGACCCTGAGAGGTCAAGTAAATATCTACAGCGGATCTAAATATTTATAATTAATTATAACTAGTTATGATTAATTATTCATATTTCGGACTTCCGGGTTAAGCATGGCGTGAGTAGACGCACGCGAGGGTAGCTCCTGACCTCTTTTGTTCATTTGGTTGTTATTTTTTTTATATAGATTCAATACAATCGATTATCTGGTAGCTTATACTACGTGAAGTCACGGTGGAACAAAAATGGCAAATAGAATGCAACATCGGAATAAAACTGGCGACAGAGATGGCGAAGCTTCTTCGAGCAAGGCCGACGAAATATCACCACCCTCCGAGGGCCTAAAGGCTTTACCTGAAGATCTCGAAAAACTACGGTCAGCGCTCCTTTCCGACATGACGCAAGTAGTTCACTCACTTTTAAAAACAGAACTGGCTGGTGCACTGTCACCTGTGAACGCGACATTGGAACAAGTGAAATCATATTACGAAGCTCATGACGAACGACTTCGCGAGGTTGAAGATGGACTAAATGACTACAGTGACAAGCTGGCGAATGTCGAGGTTTCAGTGGACGCACTACGGAAAGAGAACGTGTTTCTGAAGGAAAAGCTGGATGAGCTCGAAAATCGATCACGGAGATCTAACATGAGAGTGGTGGGTATCCCTGAAGAGTTGAAAGGATCAGACCCGATTAAATTTATGACTGATTTTTTTGAGGAAGTACTGGGGAAGGACTTCTTCACGAGTCCTCTTGTTCTTTCTCGTGCACACCGAGTCGGACCCAACCCAACCAACGATGCAAGGGCCAAAAAGACCAAACCCAGAGTGTTTTTGGTTCTTTTTCACTTTTTCCAGGACAAGCATCGCATCCTCAGATTCAGTAGGCAACAGCGGGAATTGCTCTTTCGCGGACACAGGGTGTTTTTCCACGACGATTTCAGCGCTGAGCTGGGGAAAAAGCGAGCGGCGTTTAAAGATGTGAAGTCTCGGCTATACGAGAAGGGAGTCAGATTCGGCCTCTTGTACTCTGCAAGGCTCCGTGTTACTCACGAAGGGAAAACACACCACTTCGGCACGCCAGAGGAAGCCAATGAGTTCTACCGTACTCACTGGGGTGAAGAATAATGCGTAAAGACGTTACTTTCTCTCCCTCGGGTAAGAAATAGAAAACTTTGTTCGTTTTATATCGTATGTGCAAAACCCGAGGTTGAACTGGACTTATAAGTATAATTGCACACTCCATTCTGTTTTATTTTTATTTACTTATTTATTTTCAAAGCCGGATAACGTACACAATTGTTGACAATTTTTGTTTCTGAACTTCTTTTAAAAGGGGGCTACACCCACTTTGTATACGACCCTATTTGTTGTTAGTTCGCATACTTTGGAAGTATTTTCGTTTGTCTTTGTTTTATCTGCGATCATCCTCTGTTGGGGAATTAGATCTAGGAATTATAATGTTCAATTCCTGTTTTGGTTGGGGGGTGGGAGGGTTGGCTGGCAGCATTATTTACCTCTGGTTTCTAGGTCTGGTATCTTATTTTTGTTATTTAATTTTCATGATTACAATTTGTTTCAGATTGGAACCCCTGCATGCTTTTAATTTCTGTACCACTCAGATAAAATAGGAGATGATTATGGAGGTCATCCTGTGAGGCTGATGACATGGAATGTCAGGGGATTAAATGGTCCTGTTAAAAGAACTAAAGTTTTCTCCCATCTTAAATCTTTCAAACCAGATATATTGTTTTTACAAGAAACACATTTAAGACTGGAAGATCACAATATAATTCGTAAGATATGGGTTAGTCAAATTTTTCATTCCACATTTAACAGTAGATGAAGAAGTGTGGCAATTTTAATTAATAAGAGAGTACAATTTATACCTTCTGACACAATCTGTGACCCTAATGGTCGTTACATTATTGTCTCTGGATCTCTCTTTCAAGTCCCGGTGGTTTTAGTTAACGTTTACGCTCCCAAATGGGATGATGTTCAGTTTGCAAATAGTCTCCTATCATTAATTCCCAAGCTTAATACACATCATTTGTTATTCGCTGGTGATTTGAATTGTGTTTTTGATCCTCAGCTTGACAGGTCCAGCACTAGTAGTAATGTATCTGATATGGCGAAGGCTTTTTCTCTATTTATGCAACAGAACGGCTGTGTGGATCCTTGGAGATTCTTAAACCCATTGACTAGACAATTCTCCTTTTATTCCCATGTCCATCACTCCTTTTCCAGACTAGACTATTTTTTTATAGACAACTTGTTTATATCAATGGTCAAGAAAGTTGATTACTCGGCTATAGTTATATCCGATCATGCACCTGTGGTGCTGGACATGCACTTTCCTTTAAACATCAGGGAACGACCACTCTGGACATTTAATCCATTACTACTATCTAACGATAAATTCTGTAACTTTGTCTCAACTAGTATAGACGAGTTCCTGGAATCTAATAAAATGGATACAGTGTCTTACTCATTACTCTGGGAGACTCTGAAAGCTTACTTGAGGGGTCAAATATTATCTTACACATCACATGCTAATAAAGAACGTAAGAAGGAACTGCAAGCACTCTCACAATCCATATTAGATTTAGACAGACAATATTCTGAATCGCCAACAGCCGAATTACGTAAAAAAAGAGTGGACTTGCAGACAAAGTAAAAAATTTTATCCACTACTCATGCAGAACAATTAATAATGAGGACACGTGGTCTTTACTATGAGTATGGAGACAAATCAAGTCGGCTCTTGGCTCACCAGTTGAAACGTCAAGCCGCCTCCCGTCTTATTTCCCAGATAAAGGACTCTAATCAAACATTAACCTGTAACCTAAAAGAAATTAACAAGATTTTTAAAACCTTTTACTCCTCATTATATACTTTCGAATTCCCTTCAGATCCAACGGATATGGAAAATTTCTTAGATAATTTAGATATTCCTACTTTACAATCAGATAAGGTGGTAGATTTAGAACATGACCTCGAGATTGAAGAAATTTGTAGGGCCATTATGGCAATGAAGAGTGGGAAGTCTCCGGGCCTTGATGGGTATCCTATTGATTTTTATAAGAAATTTAAGGAGAAACTTGCGCCAATTCTTCTTCATGTTTTTGGGGAATCGTTGAAGGCAGGCTCCCTGCCTCCAACTTTTTCACAAGCATCCATTTCACTCCTTCTTAAAAAAGATAAAGATCCTACCCAGTGTGAATCATACCGCCCCATATCTCTTTTAAATACTGACATTAAAATATTAGCTAAAGTGTTAGCATTTCGTTTAGAATGTGTCCTTCCCTCAATAATTTCAGACGATCAAACAGGATTCATTAAAGGTCGCCAATCTTTTTCTAATATTCGTAGACTTGCTAACATAATGTATCTTTCTGATCCTTCGCCGCACCCGGAGGTAGTTATCTCATTGGATGCGGAGAAGGCGTTTGATCGAATTGAATGGCCCTATTTGTTTGCAGTTTTAAAAAAGTTCGGTTTTGGTAATATTTTTGTGTCTTGGGTTAAATTAATATATAATTCCCCTTCAGCTTCCATTCAGACTAATTATTCTCGTTCAGACTTTTTCCCATTAACACGTGGGACTCGTCAGGGATGCCCACTGTCCCCACTCCTTTTTGCCATTGTGATTGAGCCTCTTTCAATAGCTTTGAAAACAACAACAGCATTCCAGGGAATTAAGCGAGGGGGTATTGAACATCGCGTGTCTTTATACGCCGATGACCTTTTGCTTTACATCAGTGACCCTATATGTAGTTGTCCTTTAATTATATCCTTATTAGGTCGGTTTGGTACCTTTTCGGGATACAAATTAAATTTCCCCATTAATAATTTGGCCTTACAAATTCAACAAGAATCATTACCCTTTCGTTTTTCTCTGGATGGGTTTAAATATCTTGGAATTCATATGACTCGCTCCTTTTCTTCTTTGTTTGAAGCCAATTATAAAGCTCAGTTAAAAGAAGTAAAGGCAGAGTTGGAAAGATGGCATAGTCTTCCCCTTACTTTAGCCGGAAGAATACATTCAGTGAAAATGACAATTCTTCCCAAGTTCCTTTATTTGTTTCAGTCCCTACCAGTTTTTTTGCCCAAATCCTTTTTCCGTTCAATCAATCAATCTATATCCTCGCTCATTTGGGAAAATAAAATCCCCAGGGTTAACAAACATATTCTTCAGAGGACCTGGTGGTTTAGGCCTCCCAAGTTTTACCCATTATTACTGGGCATCAAATATTCAGAAGATATTATTTTGGCTTCATTGCCCAGAAACAAATTGGTGTTTAATTGAAGCACAATCATGTCACTCTTCTTCTCTCCCTGCTTTAGTGTATTCTTCCTTACCTTTGAAAGCTTCTCGATTCACATCCAATCCTGTTGTACTTTCTACTCTTAAGATATTTAGTCAGTTTCGTTGTCACTATAAATTTACATCAGCATCGGTTTTGGGTCCTATTTACAAAAATAATTTATTCCCTCCCTCTACACTGGACTCATCATTTAGACAGTGGGTAGTTTCCGGGTTGATATGCATCAAAGATTTATATACTGAAGGTTTATTCAACAGTTTTGAGAACCTCTGCAGATTGTATGACCTCCCACAAAACCACTTTTTTAGATATCTTCAGATTCGCAATTTTGTAAAAAACAAATTCCCATCCTTCCCTGACCTTCCTCTTATCTCGCCCTTAGATAATCTTACTCTCAATTTTAATAATAAAGGATTGATTTCACTTTTATACTCCCAGCTCATGTCTTTGGAAGGGTACAATCTGGATAAAATTAAATCCAGATGGGAAGATGAACTGGGCATAGAGCTGTCTGAGGCTTTTTGGAGGGAGGCGCTTAAAAAGGTCCACTCATCATCATCTTCTGTTAGGTTAGGGCTCATACAATTCAAAGTGCTGCATAGGGTTCACTTGAGCAAGGCATGGTTAGCAGGAATATATCCTGGGTTAGATGCAGCCTGTGATAGATGCTCTTTTTCCCCAGCCAGTTTGACGCATACATTTTGGTCTTGCTCCTCTCTAAATAATTACTGGGCATTGGATTTTAAAACTATCAGTGATGCCCTTGGGGTGACATTGCAGCCTTGTCCTTCAATAGGTATTTTTGGAACTCCCAGTGACACTGTAATCATTACTTTAACTGCAACCCAGAGGGACATTATTGCTTACACTTCTTTATTGGCCCGCAGAAGAATTTTGTTGAGTTGGAAATCCCCTACCCCTCCTTCTGTGACAGATTGGCTGGAAGATGTGATGTTCTTTTTAAAATTAGAAAAGATAAAATTTACACTAAGGGGGTCTGTGGACAGGTTTTACTCAAAATGGGAACCCATTTTGTCATATTTTTTAAACCTGAAAGAATTACCCAGCTGTTGACTTTTACTCTCCTTATCTCTTTCTTTACCCTTTTGTGATGATGTATTTGATGTTTTGACCTCAGTGTTAATTCTCCTCAGAATGGCTAAAAAAAAAAAAAAGTTCTCTATATATTCTACGTCATAATCTTATTGTACTAATAAGACTCTTATATCATCATATGTAGGGGTAGCACTGGGTCTATGCCTTGAAAGATGTAATAAGATTGTCCTTTTTGCCAGACCACTACGCTATTTTGTTGCAAACTAAGCTGTCGAGGGATGGGGGGTTTGGTATTAGTAAAAGGAGAAGGAAGGAAATGTAACTTTCATTGTTTACAGGTATTTGCTTGTTACCCCTTTCAATCAAAAAAATAATAAATAAATGTAAAAAAATTATTAATATTTCCCCCATGAGCTGATTGTACAGTGATTTACAACCACAGATATCAGGAGTGCTGATGCCACCTGGCATGGAGGATGGCAAGCAGGGTCTTGAGGCAGAGGGGGGCAGCAGCCAAGGTGGAGAGGCAGCAGGCTGGGCAGAGGGGGCAGCAGCCAAGGTGGAGGAGGCAGCAGGCTGGGCAGAGGGGGCAGCAGCCAAGGTGGAGGAGGCAGCAGGCTGGGCAGAGGGGGCAGCAGGCTGGGTGG